>NC_051172.1:14465241-14500241 GCF_013339725.1 Rhipicephalus microplus | reverse complement strand
TGTTCTGCGCACGAAAATCGGTGAATGGTATTCCGGAGGCGCTGTGTGGGTGCCTCGAGCGTGCAGCGGAGGCGAACGTCGCGTCACATGTTAGACATGAGCGTATCTGGCAGTTATCCTAGAAAACTAATTGCGCGGCTCTGAGACGGCCGTGTGCGCCCGCCTCAGAGATAATAAGGTGTAGGACGCAAGACGAGGGGTAGGTGCCACCACCGTGTCGTCATAGCAAAGCGTTGGAAACACTTCCTTTTTCGTGCAAGTGTTGCATGGTCAGCGCCGCGTGATACACGCTACGGTCCTTAGAATAACTTCTGTATGCATTTTCTAGTAAAAGACGCACATACAAATATATACTTGTTCTTATGGTGCCGCAGTTATGCACGAATATTGCTTTTTAATTGAAAATCACACAAGTATGAACGCTGAACCTTGAGCAACATTGTTGGGCGCTGCGGATGGGTTCCGCCGTTTGGGATATCTGCTGGTGCCGTTCAAAGTGCCCAGTACTGTTAAGGGTGGACAAACAGACAAATGGACAGACAGACAGACAGACAGACAGGCAGACAGGCAGGCAGGCAGGCAGGCAGGCAGGCAGGCAGGCAGACAGGCCAAGCAAGATTTAAAAATTGGTAGGCTTGCGCAGAACGCGCCGCACTGTCATACAAAAGCTGGAAGAGTGGCTTTTCAGAGCCTTTTTTTGCACTCTATGGGTAGTTGTTGCAAGTACATTTGAAAAGTACCCCCTAAGCCACTTATTATTGTGTAGTAGGCAGGCATCTACTATGGCGTCCTTCGTCATTATTTGGAGAAGCTTGGTACCTGCTACACACTTGCGAGGAACTTTGTGCATTTTTTGTGTGTTGCGGCTGCTGACGATGAACAATTATGCCAGAAGCTTTTGTAGTCTCTGCAATTTACCACAGTTCTGCAAACCCCCACAGTTCCCGAGATCAAGCCTGCCTAGACCAGTTTGCGAAGAAGTTGCAAACACCGGCGTTTTTTATTTATTCAGTTTCTTTACTATTTCGTGCAATAGTGGTTACGGACACCGGCGGCGGCGAACAACTATAATGCGCATGCGATTTGGGGCGCATGCGATAACAGCTTTCGCTGTAAAACGAGGCACGCATAAGGCGGTGCTGTGGACGCATGCAGACAGTCACGCTCGCAAGTATCGCAGTTTGGTGCCGTGCAGTTTTTTCGCGCTCTTTCCGAACGGGATTAAGGCGGCCGTCTCCCGAGTGCTCTCTTTTCGTTGATTTGTCCGCAATGCTTCTCCTTGGACGGGGTCAGCCGGCGTTCTAGATTGGCAGCCGCTCTCCCGGGCTCCGGTTAAGCTGCTATTTGCCTGTGGCTAATGAGATGAGGGCCTCAGCTAACGGTGATTTTCTGGCCGTGACGGCCTCATTTGGACAAGCGCGGTCGATGGCCGTCGACGCCGTCACGGAGCGCTTGCTCCCGCTTGATTGGCGGTGGCGCGGAGACCCTCTGGCTTGGCCTTGTGCTGTCAGCCTCCTGTAGTGGCTCTACGGTGCGCTAGTGAGCACGACAGAAGATAGAAGAACCAAATGTCTTTGCTTACTGTAGAACCATACGGCTCGACTGAAGCACACATGACGTATATATATATATATATATATATATATATATAATATATATATATATATATATATATATATATATATATATATATATATATATATATATATATATATATGAGATCTAACAAACAGTAATGCCAAGGAATGTACAGAGGAAGTTATTAGAACCAATAGGATGTAAATAAGAAGAAAGAAAAAGTGGGTGAAAAGAGAACCAACCGTGAGCAGGAATCGAACCTACGACCTTCGAATAACGCGTTCGATGCTCTAACCACTGAGCTACCACAGCGGCCTTCCCTCCATCCAATTTTTTGGGTTTATATGTGAATTTAGAAGTAGGAGTGTCAGTCAGCACCATCTATAAGCCAAGCGACGAGTGTGAAACACTGTTATGCGCATGTTTGGCGTCACGTAGCTCGTGAACTTATTACGAGCGGGCAGCTGATTATTAGTCCCTCGTATACAACCACAGGAAAGGTCGCTGAGCTACCACAGGGAAGGCCGCTGTGGTAGCTCTGTGGTTAGAGCATCGAACGTGTTATTCGAAGGGCGTAGGTTCGATTCCTGCTCACGGCAGGTTATTTTTTCACCCACTTTTCTTTCTTTATTTTTACATTTCATTGGTTCTGATAAATTCCCCTGTACATTCCTTGGCATTACTGTCTGTTAGATCTCATTATTATTGTGTGAAAACACGGAAACACGAGCTCTTAGGTATAAACTTCTTTCCCTACACACACACACACACACACATACACACACACACGCACACACACACACGCACACACACACACACACACACACAAATATATATATATATATATATATATATATATATATATATATATATATATATATATATATATATATATATATATATATATATATATATATATATATATATGTATATATATATTTGAGATCTACCAACAATAATGACAAGGCAAGTATAGCGGAAGTTATGAGACTGAATTGTAATGTAATTGTGAAGTAAGAAAGAGAAGTAGGTGAAAAGATAGCTTGCCATGGGCAGGAACTAACGGCAAGTGATTTTTTCACCCTCTTTTGTTTCTTTCTTCACAATTACATTACAATTCGGTCTAATAACTTCCCCTATAGTTTTTGTGGCATTATTGCCTATTGTCTGTTAGATCTCAATATTATTGTGTCAGAACACTGATAAACGAGCCCTTAAACATAAACTTCTTTTGCTTGTGTGTGCTTGAGTGTTTAACTTTTACTCTCGGGTGCTTAGTGCTACGATTGATTGTTCATATAGTCATAATCATCAGCCTCACTACGCCCACTGCAGGATAAAGGCTTTTCCCATGTTCCGCCAATCAACCCAGTCCTGTGCTTTCTGCTTCCACGTTATACCTCCAAACTTTTTAGTCACATCTGCCCACCTAATTTTCTACCTTGCCCTCCCCCCTTTTGTCTTCTATCGGGATCCAGTCCGTTACCTTTCGTGAATGACGGTTATGCTGCCTATCTGTTACGTGCCTTGGTAATGTCATGTTCATTTCTTCTTGATTTCGACTGTGATGTCCTTAACTGCCGTTGGTTCCCTGACTCAATCTGCTCTCTTCCTGTCCCTTAAGGTTACGCGTATGATTTTCAATTACATCACTCACTGCGTCCTTTTCAATTTCAACGGTGGAATAATTATGGTGAACAGTGGAAGGGCCTCAGACAGGCTGGTCGACGTTTCGATAGGAGGACCTATCAAAACGTCGGCCAGCCTGTCTGAGGCACTTAAACTGTTCACCCTGATTATTCCACTACCTATTTCCACCTGTGGCCTCTCATCTAGGTTTTGGATTTCCATTTGAACCGATAAGATGCAGCTTTTATATTCGCAATGCACACATATGGTCGCGCCGCGTTATGGCCGGCAAGAGCACCACATCAGAGAGTATAGGCTCAGTGTGGTCGTGTGGCTCTCTACGCATGAATGTCTTGGTCTTGTTAATGCGAATCGTTTCTGCAGTAACATACGCAAGTATGCCTAACCTGATCATGATGCACGTCGTGGCGGAGAGATCCGGTAATATTTACACCACCTGAGGATGCTTTACGTTCACTTAGATTATGCATTACGCAGACCTCTTGCATTTTATTCGCTTAGTGCCCGTTTTCACTGGTTTAATCAATGCCATAGAAAAAAATATTGAAAAGCAAGATTATCTGCGGCGTACTGCAGTGAATCAACTGAGTTGTAAAGGATGCATGAGCATTGTTTTTGAACACAGCGCTCTCATCATACCAATTCAGCTCAACTGTGTAGGAATTCAGAGGGTGTTGATTTTGTACTACAAAACCATTAAAATTTGGGAATACAGAGGTTCAAGATATAAAGGAGATGCTGTTTTGTGCTTGTTTTTGGTCAGTGGCAGGCGAAACATAAGAAAGCGAAAGACACAGACGACACACTGAAGCGCGTCTTTCAAGTCACCTGGTATACCGCATCCGAGCGTTAGAAGCTTCTCACTGGCACGCCGACCGCAAGTCTTGTAGAATATTAGCCTGCACTGACCCTTTTTGAAAGAAGTGCAACTTCAAAACATTGTTTCCATACTTCTTCTGGCTTAAAAAAAACATTGCACTCAAGCTATGGCGTTCGTTCTAGATGCACTTCACGTCACTGATAAAATGCTTTAGATAAGGTGAACGTGTTGTTCGCCTCAAAGTAAGAAACAGCTACGCATCTTTAGTGCGTGCTAAATATTTATATCTACGTGGTACGCCAAGGAAAGTATGGCTTAGACACATGCGATACAGCACACAAAAAATCTGATACCTAGTGTATAATGCAGTAAACGTGCAGCGGAAAGTTCACTTTAGGAGACGTTCGCCCTACCCAAGATGTCGGCGAACAAAGCCCCTGAATCATGAACTGTCAACACGCTGCGTCTTCACTCCACAGTCAGCTAGGTGGCAACAAGGTTAAAACCTCTTCGCCTTCAAATAACCACCGGATCATTTTTCCAGTTAGTCTCAAAGTGTCCCTTAATGTTTCTTACTAATCGCGGCTTGATAGAACGTAGCAGCATATCCCAAGAGAATCTCACAAACACTGAAAAATAAGGTTACACTCGGCGAGCTACGTTATGAACGTGAAAAAGCCCGATGTGCTGCGACGTGGATACTCTTTCGGTCCGCCATCTTGTATAACCTCGCATGCCACCTATAGTACGTGTGCACTAGGAATACCTCCCTCTTGAGTAACAGTCGTTGACTACCATTACTGACTTCAGAGTACTTGCCGAATGTGCCACGTTATCCTTATTCTACCTGCTATTTATTGATTTGTGGGGTTTAACGTCCCAAAACCACCATACGATTATGAGGGACGCCGTAGTGGAGGGCTCCGGAAATTTTGACCACCTGGGGTTCTTTAACGTGCACCCAAATCTGAGTACACGGGCCTACAACATTTCCGCCTTACCTGCTATTTAACTCACATGGTTCGCATGGTTCGGCTCAGCGGTTACTATCTGTGCTAAGCAGACGTTTTGCTTTGTGTCTCGCATCTATTGTGTCTCCCATCTCTCTCGCGTCTATCTGGGCTAAGCAGACGTTTTGCCAGTGTCTCGTCATCTATCCCAAAGCACTGTTCTCTGGCGAGACAGTAACACATTAATTTAGCTTTATGCATTCGATATCCAGTATCCGGTAGGGCGACACATCCGATGCTATTCGATATGTGCAGTAGTAAAAACGGATACGTCTATAGATGGAATGTACCAGCAGGAACACATGAAAGAATGTCTGTCGACGACCATGTTAGTTTTGCAAATAATCGTCAATTTTAATTTCGGAAATATGCCTGTAATGTAGATCGGAGTTATGAATTTGGCTTTTCTGGTTCGTACAGTGTATACATTTGTCCTAACTAGACTTGATGGGGTGACGAAACTTCTGAGGCGTACTCTGTGGATTTACAAAAGTTTAGTAAACTAACTTGCGGACGCTTAATGGGATATTATGAAGATTGGTGTTACTTTCGGTACGAGCACAGGTAGTCTATTCTGCCAAAACATGAGTAGCTTCACCTGATATGAAGGAAAGAGGGGCAAAAGAAAGGACTCGTTTTCTATGTTAGAAACAATATTATTGAGAACTGACAGAAAAATATACCAAGGAAAGTATAGGAGATATTATTAGAAGTAATTTTAATATAAATGTGAAGAAAGCAAAGTGTATGAAAAGATAACTTGCTGGTTTCAGATTTCGAAGGTCACCGGTTCGGATCACGCCCACGGAAAGTCATCTTTTTATTTATGACAGCAATAATGAGCATTGCTCACAGTCTATAGGTGTAAACAGCAATAATGAGCATTGCTGGCTGATTATGAGGGCCCAAACCTAGCACATCAAAATAACGCGCGTGGCAGCATTATTAAAGGACGTGATTCTCTTAAACTTGAAGGGAACAAAAAGAAGTAGGTGAGAAATAGCGTTCATAAACGTGCAATGAAAAGGCTGTGCTGAGCCCCCCTTTCTTCCCCCTTTTCCTCCGAACGAAATAACTACTGGCTACGCCATTGCACTACAGGGAGAGACTGTTTTCGTGCAGTCTCTTCGCGCTAAAGCAAAGGGCATAGAAGAGTATACAGCCCGTTTGCTTAAGCCTTCAGAAATTGACGGTTCTAGTTACTGCGCCCTTTTAATGAAAGTAAGGCATGTTGTTGGGGAGTTGGTTCATATTGTTATGACACAGTGTCCCACTAAAGCGGTTAGATAGGCACCGAGGAGGACGGCGTGATTTTTGATTTGGGTGTAGGGCACAGCTCTTGTTCTCCATCTTGGCTTGCGCATTGGCGCTGTGTAAATATACCTTCAAACGCCTAGTTCCACGTGTGCCTTCATGTAACATTTTGGTGGAGGTGCGGGGTAATATGGCCTCGATTTCGTGGCGTACGATTTTCGTATAGTCACCGGAGTGTGAATTGGGCTGGGTCGCTATACGGAGATCCTCGCAAGTTCACGTGGCAGCAGTGTTGGGAAGGCGCGTAAAGTGGTGGGCAATGCGATGGCTTTTAGCCTCTTGAAAGCGTTGGCACTTCAAGATAACATCTTGCACGTTGGCACAGCCTTTGCACACAAGGAGGTTAAATGCGTCGTCTGCGATGCCCTTGAGCACGTGCGCTACCTTGTCGGCTTCAGCCATGGTTCGGTCAACTTTACGGCAAAAGGTCAGCGCATCTTGTATATACGCCAGGTAAGACTCCGTAGATGTCTGAACATGAGTGCCAAGTTCTTTTGTAGCGGCCTGCTTGCAGCCGGCAGATTGACCAAACAACTCGCGTAACTTGTTCTTGTATACGTCCCAGCTCGTGATCGCGTCTTCATTGTCATTTAACCATGCCTTGGCCGTTCCTTGCAAATAAAAGGTGATGTTTGCCAGCATCAAGGTTGGGTTCCGCCTGTGATTTTGCTGACGAGCTCGTACAGTTTAAGCCACTCATCCACGTCCTCGCCGTCCGTTCCCGAAAAGTTGCCGGGATCGCGGGGTGGAGCGGCCACGAGAAAAACAGGGGAGGTTGGCGCCGTTGATGCATTGGGCGCGGCAGTTGACGAAGCGTCACTGCCGGTGGACATGTTGGAAGCAGCGACTAGGCGTCCGCTGCGTAACTCCGTCGTGCGTTGTAACGTAATTTTGAGGAAATGTTGAGGCTGCGTGAAGAAGACAACACGTTAGAAACATAGAGAACGCACGCACTCAAAGCACAGGCTTCCATTTGTGTTGATTTTTTCAAGGTAGAAGATTTGAAAAAAGTTAATAATGTGCACTCACATTGATAATAATCAATGTGATTGCTGCAATCACTTTGGCGACGCACTCGTTGCCAACGCACTTTCCACATGTTCGCATACTGTGAGATCATCGACGCCATTCCTCCTTGTTAACTTCAATTAATTTTACACCTTGTAGAAATAGACTATTTTTGAAATCTGCGCTGCGTGCGTGTGCGTGTTCTATATGCTTCTAAGGTGTTCCGTTTTTGAAGAAATTTGAGCATGTCTTGAAAATTTACAATCAAACTTCACAGTAGCTTCTGGAGTGGCGCAGTTCGTCACCCCCCTTCCCCGACTTACCTTCATGCCCCTTCTTGATGGGGGGGGGGGGGGGGGGTAGTTTCCTCACTTCTTTAGCAGCAATTGAAGGAGGCCTCGCACGCAGGATGGTATTATGAAAGAGCCATTGCAGACGCCAGAGGAAAAGCTTGACCTAAAGAGCGCCGACCACAAGAACTCTGCCAGTACACTATGACTGTCAGTGTCACCTTTGTAATTCTTTACAGATCTGCTAAAACGAGCGCCATTTAGTGTTGTGGCACCAATAATAATAATACAACTTAGGCATTTTGACAAATAATAAATTTGGGGACCTTGTTAACGTTTATTTAGAATGCTTTTAGCAAATATATTTAGGCAGTATGCTGGGCGTTGGTCTCACGGCGCAGAAAGGTGCATTTGCAGGCACTTTCGCTTGATGGAGCCACCATATCAACTTTACTTTGAGATCGCGACTGATTGTACCTCTGATTTGTGCGTCGCAGTGCGTCAGCATCGACCCTTTCTGTTGACACGTGGTTACAACTCTACTTCACGTGGGCTGACTTTCATTATATAGCTACGATGGAAACGGAATGCCACTGTCATATATAGCTATCACACGTCTTAGGGGGCTGGCAATGCTAGCGCGGTACAGTAATGGCGGCGCTCTTGTGGTCAACAACTCGAAATCATGGGTACTATGGAGAACTTTCCCTCTAGAGTCTGAACTAACTCTAGATGTTATCGAATGCGACCTGAGTGCGACGGAGATGTGCCGATTCGTTTGATCTCCGCTTCAGCTGCGTTCATCACACCCGCTTGTGTTCTTTTACCCGCGGGGAGATCATACGGTGTCTGGGGCGATGTTATCGACGTGGGCGTTATACAGATCATGAAGGCGACGGTGAAGGGGCCGCTTGGACAGGCTATTTGTGGGCTATGCGAGGCTGGGCCCTAGCTTCGCGATGGAGGTCGCCACCGTCTTTGAAAAGTGACTCCGGAGGAACGCGCCGTCACCGCTGAACGACTTTATGTACATGACTGTGCAGAGCAATATGACCGCAAAATAACTGTGACTGGTCTGTCAGCAGCCGTGCCAAAGACGTCGCTTGCTGTGCAGACTGCTGGCCGCTCCTTTTATCCTTTGCCCCCTTCCGGGTCACTACTCGTCGCCTGCGGTCATTGACCCCAGCCAAAACCGGACAGCTCGATTCTTGGAAGAATTGAAGGAGGAGGGGGGGGGGGGGAGTGAAGCTGTCTTGCCCGCTCCCGCAGACAAGGAATGTCGACGCACAGAGGAGGGTGGAGTCGCACAGAGTGACCTGACGCCTCCTTTCTAAAATTCGTTTATCCCCCCGCCCCACACAATAGAGATGTGACAAATAAAGAAAAAAAAGTTCGCGTGAAAGGCAGCATCACCTTGGGAAGGTAAAAAAAAAGCAAGTAACCCTCACGCGCTCAACCTGCCGTGAGGCAGCACGCACATCGCACACTGCCCTTTGAAGTGATGCGCTGGTGGAGAGCGCGCACGCGGTGGTCAGAGCTTTGGCGTGACGGGATGTAGCCTCACACAGTAATCAATCTACAAAATACTCGGCCGCCTTATTGGTTCCCGCATTTCGCTCTGACTTTCATCGTCGCGTTGCTCATCACGCAACTTTGTCGCGTCGCTTTTTTGTTCAGTTTTCGATTCCTCGCAGGTTCACTCCTCTGCCTCGACTACCACTTCCCGCAATGACTCGTCGGCTGTCGAAAGCTTGGCACTTGGTCGCCAGTGTTTAATCGTGCTGGTGTCTCAACCACGTCACCTCCTTGTTCTCTGCGAGTAGAGTGTTCTACTACAGGAGAGTGTTCAGAATGGCCGCAGAAGCAATGCAATAAAAGTGAAGCCCAAACAGGTCAATCCGCTTATGGCGCTCTGCAATCGGTAGTCTGGAAAGGGGGACAAAGGGGGATAAAGGGGGACAAAGGGGGACAGGAAAGGGGGACAAAGCTGACATAAACAACTACCGTCCTATAACAGTGACATCAGTGGTCTAGTCTGGCGATGCAGATTATAAAGGAAAAACTGCAGGCATGGATAGAGGATGAAGGGGTGCTGGGGAAACTGCAGAATGGGTTTCAGAAACACAAGAGGTTGGAAGACAATCTGTTCTCACTGACGCAATGCATCGAAATAGCAGAAAAGGAACACAGGCCCCTGCGGCTAGCATTTTTGGATATCAAGGGAACGTACGATAGCGTGGTTCAAGAGGAATTGTGGGGAATACTGGACACACTAGGCATGGAAGATGTAGTCACAAATCTTTTAAAGGATATCTCTAAAGGTATTAAGGTAATTATAAAGTGAGAAAAACAGGTATCCAAGCCTGCAGAGGTAAAATGAGGGCTTAAGCAGGGGTGTCCCCTTTCACCCTTATTATTCATGATGTACCTACAAGGATGAGAGGCCAAATTAGAGAGAAGTGGACTGGGCTTTAACCTCTCTTTCGTCAAAGAAGGAAAACTCATTGAACAGGCACTACCAGCATTGATGTACGCAGATGATATAATGCTAATGGCTGACAACAACAAAGATTTGCAGAAATTGGTGGACATCGGCGGTAATGAGGGAGATAGGTTAGATATCAGATTCAGTAAGAAAAAATCAGCAATCATGATTTTTAATGAGAATGAAGGTAGTGAGCTTAGAATACAGGAGGTCACGCTAGAGGTAACAGATAAATACAGATATATGGGCGTATAGATAAGCAATAAGGCCGAGTACCTACGGGAACGCGAAATATACGTGTCGACTAAAGGTAACAGGAATGCAGCGGTAATAAAAAACAGGGCACTGTGGAATTACAATAGGTATGATGTTGTGAGAGGAATATGGAAAGGGGTCATGGTTCCTGGTCTGACGTTCGGCAATGCGGTCTTGTGCATGAGATCAGAAGTTCAAGCAAGATTACAAAATAAGCAACGTGGAATAGGTAGGCTTGCCTTAGGAGCTCACGGGAACACACCAAATCAAGGAGTACAAGGTGATATGGGATGGCCATCATTTGAGGGCAGGGAAGCTAGCAGCAAGATAAAATTTGAAAAGCGATTTAGAGAAATGGGGGAGAAGCGTTGGGCTATGAAGGTATTCAGCTACTTGTACATGAAGAATGTCAATACAAAATGGAGGAAGTGAACCAGAAAATTGACTGGTAAATACTTGGAAAACAGCAGGGGGCCAAGAGAAAAAGAATGATCGGTTAAGAAGAAGGTGAAGGAAGCTGAGCCCGATATGTGGAGCATTGGCATGATTAAGACGTCTGCACTAGAGATCTATCAAACTTTTAAGCAGGAAATTGCCAAGGAAAGGATCATTGATAATACTCGGGGTAGTTCGTTACTGTTTGAGGCCACGACGGGAGTATTGCGAACCAAGACATACCGGGCCAAACACGAAGGGGTAGACACGGTATACAGTGCATGTGAAAAGGAGGAGGAAACTGCCGAACATTTCATAATGTTCTGTAAAGGGCTTCACCCTATAGTTCAGGATGATGGCGCAGAGTTTTTCAAAGCATTGGGGTTTAGGGACAGGGAGGTTAAAACAGACTTAAAGCGGGTAAAATTAAATAGAAGGAGGTTATCTGATTGGTGGCTAAAGTCAAGTCACGAGTGAAAATTAAAGCCTTCACTGCAAAGTATGAATCCTCAACCTCACAATTTCAAGGAAAAAAAATCTAGTTTTTGGTTCATTAGGTATTACGGCTTGGTGGCGCTAGCCACCGCCCGATCTAAAGGGTACAGCCATCATCCGTCCGTCCGTCCGTCCGTCCACCCGCCCGCCCGCCCGCCCGTCCGCCCGCCCGTCCGTCCGTCCGCCCGCCCGCCCACCCGTCCGTCCGTCCGTCCGTCCGTCCGTCCATCCGTCCATCCGTCCATCCATCCATCCATCCATCCATCCATCCATCCATCCATCCATCCATCCATCCATCCATCCATCCATCCATCCATCCCATCCATCATCCATCCATCCATCCATCCATCCATCCATCCATCCATCCATCCATCCATCCATCCATCCATCTATACATACATACATACATACATACATACATACATACATACATACATACATACATACATACATACATACATACATACATACATACATACATACATACATACATACATACATACATACATACATACATACATACATACATACATACATCCATCCATCCATCCATCCATCCATCCATCCATCCATCCATCCATCCATCCATCCATCCATCCATCCATCCATCCATCCATCCATCCATCCATCCATCCATCCATCCATCCATCCATCCATCCATCCATCCATCCATCCATCCATCCATCCATGTGTGCCATCGTTTTAAGAGCTGGGCAGTGAGCGTGATTAAAATTGGCGGCGTTGAAAATAACCGTGCTCACGTTCCTCTTTTTGTTTTGCCTGAGATCTCAAGTTACTTTTCGTCGCATTATGTACAAATTGAAGGTACCTAAAGAGATAAACAATTCAACTCTAACAAGTTATGACAAAAAAATAATAACTCAACATTTGCAGTGACAATTCCAGCCTGGGCCTTTCGAGTGAGAAGTGGGCATTCCACCACTGAGCCACTATGGTGGAACCGCGCGCAGCTCTTGAAACGACCCGACGTGGCGCGGGAATCCGTGGCCAAGCAGCTGAAGCGATCGCTTCTACCCACCATTGTGCACTCCGTGGATATTCTCCATTTTTTTGCAAATATGAGTACTTTAGATTCTCCCACAGGTGCATGCCGAATATGAACATGCAAAATGATAAAACTCCATTTCTTCAGTTAGTGATTTCAAAAATACCGAATTTGAAAAAGACACACACATCAGTAATATAGATATAAACGAAATCCCAGTAAAGCGCGCGCATTTCTTTTATCCAAGCATAAGCGCACCCGCTTTTGCAGACATACTTAATAAGTGGTTAACTACATCCAAATTCTAAACCTAAATGCGAATAGCCCAGGTAGCATTGCTCTTTAAAAAGGGGAATAAAAATGAACTAGGCAGTTACTACCCCGTCTCCACATAGCCCATTGTTTGCAAACGTTCTTGAAAAAATAAGCCATTGTAGGCTGTCGACCGCTCGAATATATAACCGCCTCATATATTTGCGTTCGTGAAGAATATCTCAAAGAAGTTAGATTTGCTTCACCAAGAATATTTATATTTAAGGTAATCAAAAAGAAAGAGCATTCTGATTGTTTTTTGTAGATATTTTGAAGGCTTTTTACTGGGTAAATCTTGAGGTCTAAATAAATAAGCTGCCTATTTATGGTACGCCCCGCCGCGGTGGTCTAGTGGCTAAGGTACTCGGCTGCTGACCCGCAGGTGGCGGGTTCGAATCCCGGCTGCGGCGGCTGCATTTCCGATGGAGGCGGAAATCGTGTAGGCCCGTGTGCTCACATTTAGGCGCACGTTAAAGAACCCTAGGTGGTCGAAATTTCTGCAGACCTCCACTACGGCGTCTCTCATAATCATATGGTGGTTTTGGGACGTAACCCCACATATCAATGCCTATTTATGGTACACACGGTTGTGGGTTAAATTTACTGCGGTCATGCTTGTCCCACAGGGGACAGTTGTTCGAATAAAGAACTCATGATCAGAAGGTATGCCACCACTTTGTGGTATTGCTAAGAGCAGTATTTGGAGACCTCTGCTGTTTAAAATTTACCTCAATTTTATCGTTAACTTGAGTAATAATGCAATTTGCATTATATACGCAGACGACAAAAGCATATTTCTTTCTGAAAAGCACACTGACTACTTTATGTCTATTTTTTATGACACATTACTTCAACTGCTACAATGGCCGTTATTTTCAACTAATGAAAGCTTAAAAATAAAAAAAGTGATTATATTTTGAGCTAAAGATAACCCAATTTCTCCTCATGCAGTCATACTTTTCGATTCCCTTGTATTTCACATTGTTTACCATTTTAAGTGCCTTGGCATTGTATTCAGTGCAAAACCTGGCTCGAATAAGTACAATAATTGTTTGGCTGAGATACATTCCGTCTCAATACCTGAAAATTTTAGTTTAAAATTATCGTTTCTAGTCCCATGTTAACTACAACCGACTTCTTTGGGGTACAACTGAATTTTCTAATTTCCAAAAAAATTTACGCCTTGCGGAGACGATATCTACGTAATGTTTATAATGCTGACTACAACAGCACAGCCACAGGTATTTACCATAAAACTCGTATTACGACAGCTCACAAAATATGCGATCATTGATTACGTGGTAGATATAATTATAAAGTGAGAAATATTATATGTAGTTGAGATCCTCTAGCATATTTGGAACCAAGTAAGCACTCCTATAAAACATGGCACATGGAGAATTGGAATGTTGTGACACCCCGTTTCAATACTAGCATAGAGCTTTTTGAAAGTTGAAATCAAGTTGAAATCAAAAATAGGAATAGAACTTGGGCCGGACATATGGCACGTAGGCAGGATAACTGCTGGTCATTAAAGGTAACTGATTGGATTACCAGAGAAGGCAAGCGGGTTAGGTGGAGACAGAAAGTTGGGTGGGCACATGAGATTAAAAACATTTCGGACGCTATGTACACACTCCGTACATCACTCGCTTTCGTTATTTGCATCAAGTATAGGCTAAGAAAGAGCAGGATATATCGTACATTAGATGAATTTACCGTCCTTCATGATTAATTTGTCTTCACTTAACCTCATTTTGCAGTGTACTGGTACATATGATTCTTTTGCTGAAGGTGCACTCTTGACGAGTCGTGCGATGTGCCGCTTCCTGCAAGCATTGTGAAAAGCTGATATTTTCTTTGCTCACCTTTGACATAACCAAAAATAAATTTTCACTATGTTTCTAGCCTGAGCTTAGATTATATTTATGCCAAAAGTAAGCATCAATAATTTCAGGATAAAGAGATATTTATTTGCAACCTAATCAAAATGAGATACTATGACTCACCTAAATTCAACGATTATTTCGTTATTTTTATTGCAATAGAATATTGAGTACCTTGAAGTAACTTTGCAGTGATTTGACACATTTTCAGGCATTTCTTATTTGTTGGTGCCTGAAAGGGTTAAGAAGTTTGCGGGTATAAAATGGCAGTAGCAAGCACAGCACCTAGTTGAATGGCGGAACATAGGAGAGACCTTTGTCCTGCAGTAGACGTAGCTAGGCTGATAATGATGATGATGATGATGGTAGGTGTTTTGTATTATTATTTACTATCAGTGTTAAACGAGTTACAGCTCATTGACTTTGTTTTTTTGTTATTCATTTGCAAAATTCAGATCGATGTTTGTAGAAGAAACTGACTTTATTCTCCCTGGTGTTGTATTTTACATTTCTGTGTGTTTTTCAAGGCTGTTGTGTAGTTTATGCAGCACTAATCATATGTTTTGACTGTTTGACTTGTTAATTGACTGTTTTATTTGGTGTAGAACAGACGCAATACATTACGTTGGGTTGCAGACTATTCATGTCGTCTCTAGGCAGCTTTTTCTACGTTGTCCTCTATGTGTATCTATATAGTGGAAACAATGGTTTGATTCGGTGACAGGGCTCACGAGTTCCGCAAGATCATCAATTCATCCGTAGTGCCGCACTCAGGGTAACATCATACTGACAATACCTGGCATCCAGGAAAAAACAGTTTTGTTTTTATCACCAGCTCTTAAACTCGCTTTACTTGAGACGGTACATTGCTGCTCGAGGGGCTTCTTTCTCTATATTACACACAGCTGATGAAACCGCCAGACAGTTAGGCCAAGGAAAACGTGTAGGGGAGGTAATTTGGGTCTTCTTAATTGTGCTGTTATGATTATCAATTGAATACAGGAAATTAAAACAGACGAAAAACCGACTTTTCGGTATGTGGGTTCCGAAGCCATGCAATTCAAAAGGTGTGGGTGCGGATCACAAAAGTTCATGGAGCCAGGCTCTCTGTCGTAGCTCAAATGGCAGACCGTCGGGTGCGTAATTCAAAGGTGTGGACTACACCGACAGAAAGAGTGACCACATTAATTCGTTTCAATTTAGGTGAGAATCATATCATTACAGATGAGAAACCACAAACAACGTACCACATGCTTTTCGTCGCTTAATTGCATATTAGTTTCATTATTTCATTTCGATAGATATTAGATTCACAGTAGCGACTGACTGGTTTTTGCCGCCGCCGACATCACACACACACACACACACACACACACACACACACACACACACACACACACACACACACACACACACACACACACACACACGCACACGCACACGCACACACACACACACACACACACACACACGCACACATACATACATACATACATACATACATATATGTATATATATATATATATATATATATATATATATATATATATATATATATATATATATATATATATATATATATATATATATATATATATATATATATATATTCACGACGTCACAACAGGGGTCTTGCCCGAGAAATTCAGACACCAAAAGGAGGTAGGTTCTTTTAATAGAACGCGCAAGAGAGTTCTTTTTCATCCATTTCATTGTACTTCATGGCACATGCACAACTGCCATCGTCTTTCTTTTTGACAAGCACGTGACATTTGCCTCCCTCCAAAAGAGGCATCGTCCCGATGCACAACTTAGGCGCTCTACCAGGCGTTCGAAGTGGTCGCGTCAACTGGATAAATACGGTTTCATAAGCATTACGTGTACGACGTCGGGTAAATGCTTTCGGCGCTTAGAACTACAGTCACTGTCGGGAACAACTTCATAGTTCACGTCGTTCAAGCGTCGCGTGACGCTGTATGGGCCAAAGTATCGTCTTAGCAGTTTTTCCGACAGTCCTCGTCGACGTATCGGAATCCAGACCCAGACCTTGTCGCCTGGTGCGTAGCTTATGAACTTGTGTCGGGGTCGTATCGTTGTGCATCTTGATGCTGTTGATGACAGATGCACGCACGCGCGAGCTGTCTGGCTTCCTCGGCGCGCCGAGTGAACTCTTCAGCGTCTACATAGGTGTCGTCACACTCATGCGGCAACATGGCCTCCAACGTTGTCGTGACTTCGCGACCATAGATCAGACTGAACGGCATCATTCCAGTAGTTTCTTGTCGAGCGGTATTATAGGCAAAGCTCGCGTACGGCAATATCTGATCCCAGTTTTTATGTTCCGTGACAACGTACATGCTGATCATGTCTGTGAGGGTCCTAATGAGGCGCTCCGTCAGTCTGTTTGTCTGCGGATGGTATGCAGTTGTTCTCCGGTGAGCTGTACCGCTGAGTCTGAGAACCGACTTCAAAAGCTCTGCGGTGAAGGCAGGTCCTCTTCTGTGATCACTGCTGTCGAAGCGCCATGCCGAAGGACGATGTTTTGGATGAAGAACTAAGCGGCCTCTGCTGCTGTGCCGCGCTGCATAGCTTTAGTCTCCGCATAACGGGAGAGGTAATCGGCGGCCATGATTATCCATCTGTTCCCTGTTGTGGAAGTTAGAAAGGGGCCCAGGAAATTCAATCCAATCTGGGTGAACGGCTTCGCTGGTGCTTCGACTGGATGTAAAAGACCAGCTGGCTTGCTGGGAGGTGCTTTGCGTCTTTGGCAGTCAGTGCAAGTTTGCACGTGTTGGTTAACAGCAACGGTTAACTTTGGCCAATAGTACTTGCATCGTAGTCCGCACAATTTTCGGGTGTAGCCTAGATGACCAGAAGTTGCTTCATCATGGAACGCTTCCATAATTTCTTTTCGAAGAGAGGCAGGCACGACGAGCAAGTGCGAGTTCCGGTTGGTGAGAAGTTTTTCTTATAGAGAACATCGTTTCGCAAGCAAAAAGATGGCAGTCCTTTGGCAAATAACCGCGGTACGCCCTTACGTCGTCTTTCTAAATATTCAATGAGTGGTAACAGCTCAGGGTCACTACGCTGCTCCCGTGCAATAGTGGCCGTGTTGACAACTCCCAAGAATGCCGCGTCAATGTTTTCGTCATCACGAGTGACAGTCTACATCGGTGTGCCGCTTTCCAGATTTATAGACGACGGCCATGTCGAAATCGTGAAGCCTTAGGCTCCAGCGCGCCAAACGGCCAGTTGGATCTTTAAGGTTGGTGAGCCAGCACAAAGAATGATGGTCGCTAACAACCTTGAAGGAGCGGCCGTACAAATATGGACGAAATTTGATGACCGCCCACACCACGGCGAGACACTCCTTCTCGGTAGTCGAGTAGTTCTCCTCCGTGTGAGAGAGAGGTCTGCTGGCGTAGGCTATTACTCTTTCACAGCCGTCTTGCCACTGCCCCAGAACGGCACCCAGACCTGCATTGCTGGCATCAGTGTGAAGTGCTGTAGGGGCTTCCTGGTCGAAGTGTGCGAGGACTGCAAGTGTTTGCAGGCGCTGTCGTAGTTCATTGAACGCCATTTGCTGTTGTTCACCCCAAAAGAAGGGGACGTCTTCACGTGTGAGTCATGTCAATGGCGCCGCAATAGACGAAAAGTCCTCGATAAATCGCCGGTAATAGGCGCACAACCCTAAGAAGCGTCTCATGACCTTTTCGTCGCGTGGTGCAGGAAATTGCGCTACGGCGTCTATTTTGGCCGGGTCAGGTAGAACACCCTCGTGACTGACGACGTGGCCTAGGAAGTTCAGTTCGTAAACACCAAAATGACATTTTTCGGGTTTTAAAGTAAGGCCGGCTAAACGTATGGTTTGGAGGACGGTTAATAAACGGCTGAGATGTTCTTCGAATGTTGCTTAGAATACAATAACATCGTCCAGATAGACCAAGCATGTTTGCCACTTCAGGCCTGATAGTACATTGTCCATGGGACGCTGAAAAGTGGCTGGCGCCCAGCACAACCCAAAAAGAAGCACCTTGAATTCGCATAGGCCATCGGGCGTCACGAAGGCCGTTTTTTCACGATCTCTCTCGTCGACTTCTATGTGCCAGTAGCCGCTTCGGAGGTCCATTGAAAAGAAATGGCGCGCATGACGCAGCCGATCGAGTGAATCGTCTATGCGGGGCAGTGGATAGACGTCTTTCTTCGTGACTTGGTTCAACTTGGTATAATCAATACAGAAGCGCACGTTGCCGTCTTTTTTCTTGACCAAAACCACGGGGGACGCCCAAGGACTTTTCGAAGGTTGTATGACGTCATCCGCGAGCTTCTTGTGTACTTGTTTCTGAATTTCTTCGCGCTCTTTCAGAGCCACACGGTAGGGGTTTTGCCGAATCGGTCAGGTGTTGTCTTCAGTAATGATGCGGCGCTTGGTCAATGGTGTTTGCTGGACCATCGACGTATGCGAAAAGCAGTCTTCGAATTGGTGTATAAGTTCAAGGAGGTGCTTGCTATCAGAAGGTGGTAGCGTAGAGCAGATGTCCTCCGACAAAGTTGTCGAGGCCGGGACAGCCGCGTCATCTGGTTGCAAGGTAAAACAATCCCTGGTTTGGTCTACATCGTCGTAGTAGGCAAATGCGGTACCCTTCTGGATTTGACGGCGCTCGTTGCTGAAGTTTGAGAGGAGCACTTCTGCCTGTTCACCAGTAAGCACCAGGACGCCCCTCGCGTTGGAAATGCCTTGCGTGAACAAGAGAGCGACTATGTGCTCCACTATCACATCTTTATAGCAAGGACACCCACTGGAGACCGACACAAGGCAGCAGGATCTCGGTGGGAGTGTCACATCGTCGGCTATTCGCAAACGGCCGCGTGGTTCTTCGCTGCTGTTGTCGGCATAAGGATGTGCGCAAAACTTCACCATACGTTGAGGGATGTTGATAACAGCGCCATGATCTTGAAGAAAATCCATGCCCAAAATTAACTCTTTACAGCAGTCTGGCAACAGGACGAAAGTGGCCACGATGCTAGCAATCCCGATGCGAAGTCTAGTGGTGCATTTACCCGTGGGAGTCGTCAGCTGACCACCAGCACTCCTTATGTGCGGCCCTGTCCGTGGTGTCTTGACCTTTCTAAGCCGGTCGGCGAGCTCTTGTCGCATGATTGAGAAGTCGGCGCCAGTGTCGACCAGTGCTGTAACGTGATGTCCGTCAATGAGAATGCTGAGATCGGCACGTACAACTTCATCGGCATTATTATTCGTCGTTGCGTATTCATCGTCGTTGTCGTCATACCTTCTTGCGATAATTGGGGGGACTTTTCAGTGTCTAGACGATTGGCAACCTTGCCCCCCGAGGTCGCATCAGTTAGTTTTCCTGGCGCGGGCTAGGCGAACAGCCTCTGGTGACGTCCGCGTAGCTCTGAGGGAAGTCACGGTGACGCGCAGGTGATAGAGATAACCAGCGACGGGATGGGGTTACTTGGGCAGGCGATAGTTGATCGGCATCGTGGGCACGACGGTCTTCGGAGCGGAAAAAAGCGGGACGAGAAAAGTTCCCGAACCCGGAAGCACCGTGACGGCAATAGCTGGCAATGTGACCAGGTTCTCCGCAGCGGAAGCAAATAGGTCGACGGTCGGCCATGCCCCACAAATCAGTTCGGCGAACTGGTGGTCGTCTCGTAGAATCCCGTTGCCACCAAGGTATGGCAGCGGGTCGTAGCGGGAAGGGCATCGCCACAAATGTCGGGGTAGGGCGACGGACCACATCGGCGTATCTCGCTGGATGTGGCTCGACTTGGCGCGGGTGGTGTATGGCTTGCCTCAACTCCTGGTGGACGATTTCGGCAACAGATGCGACTGGCGGTTGGGCAGGGTGAACGCAGAGGGCTCGAAGTTCCTCACGCAGTATTTGCTAATCATTTCTCGCAGGGAACTTTCGCATACGGCAGTGTTCTGAGCTGCAGCACTTACCGCCGTGTGGTTCTGCAGGCGGTCAAAGTGTCGGCGTCGTTGTTGCAGTGCGCGCTCGATGACAGTCGCCTCTCTTATGAATTCATCTACTGTTGTAGGTGGATTTTGTATGAGGCCCGCAAGCACTTGTTCCTTAACACCCTGGATTACGTCACCCGTTGCCACCAAGGTATGGCAGCGGGTCGTAGCTGGAAGGGCATCGCCACAAATGTCGGGGTAGGGCGACGGACCACATCAGCGTATCTCGCTGGATGTGGCTCGACTTGGCGCGGGTGGTGTATGGCTTGCCTCAACTCCTGGTGGACGATTTCGGCAACAGATGCGACTGGCGGTTGGGCAGGGTGAACGCAGAGGGCTCGAAGTTCCTCACGCAGTATTTGCTAATCATTTCTCGCAGGGAACTTTCGCATACGGCAGTGTTCTGAGCTGCAGCACTTACCGCCGTGTGGTTCTGCAGGCGGTCAAAGTGTCGGCGTCGTTGTTGCAGTGCGCGCTCGATGACAGTCGCCTCTCTTATGAATTCATCTACTGTTGTAGGTGGATTTTGTACGAGGCCCGCAAGCACTTGTTCCTTAACACCCTGCATTACGTGACGCCCCTTCTTCATACTTACGCCTAATACATACATACATACATACACCTAATATGTGTAAGTATAAATGTATATTTATGTATGTATGCATATCGATTGTAATGGAGAAGTAGTGGGTCATGCAGAGCTCAGCAAAAACATCGTCAGTGTTAAGTACGAGACGCTCGGCCCGGACGTTGTCGCTGCTTTCGCTGGCTAGGCCTGTGATCCTACCTGGTCTCAAATAGTAGTTCAGTTCTGGCTGTCTCAGTTCTTTACCATAATTGGTGAAAGTGCTGCGTCTCCTCGCAATTCTGGAGTTGCGAAGCCGGACTCGACCTGCCACCATGACCACTGCACCTGCCGCAAGATCTCTACCTATGGCTCCCCAGGCCACCATGTGCTCCGGCGTGGTCCGTCAGAGGGACCCTCCCTTACTCAGCGGCCCTGACGATCATGACGTTGACGACTGGCTGGCTACCTACGAACTCGTGAGTGTCTTGAACAAATGGGACGAAGCCACGAGACTGGCCACCATCGGCATTTACCTCGGTGGCATCGTCCACTTGTGGCTTTGGAACCATGAAAGTGACGTTTCAACTAGGACATCCTTCAAGACAAAGTTCAGCGAAGTCTTCGGTCGTCCTGCTGTCCACAAACTTCGTGTAGAGCAGCGCCTTCAGTGAAAATCTCAACTTCCTAGCGAAAATTTCTGCTGTTACATAGAGGACGTCATTGACTTGTGCAAACTAGTCGATGCGAACATGTCAGAGGCAGACCGCATCAAGCATATTTTAAAGGTATCGACGAGGACGCATTCCAGATGCTCATTTCAAAAAGCCCGGCTACTGTCGCCCAAGTTGTCGAGCTCTGCCAAAGCTATAGTTAACTCCGCCAGCAACGTCTTGTCACCCACCGTGCTGTTCCACATGAGCAATCGATGTCCGGCTTAACTCCCTCGCAAGATCCCGTCCTCCTCTCGAATATCAAAGATTTTGTGTGCGAAGAAGTTGCCCGCCAACTCTCACTCATCTCCAGCCTACCGGAGCGCAACACGCTGCTTTGTCCTACACAATGGACTATTATACAAGACCAAGTGTCGGAGGTCCTTCCTCTGCAGCTGGTGCCACCAGTCAATGCACCATTGTTGTACGCCGAAGCAGCAGCACGGCCAGGACCACAGACGTTACGAGCACCGCCTCCACTGCCTGCTCCTGTTTATGCCACCCAGCCGCGACGACCTCCAGTCTACCGAGTCCCTAATTCATGGCGTACTGCCGACAACCGACCGATTTGTTTTTCGTGTGGTCTACCCGGAAACGTCGCACGTCTGTGCCGCCGCCGCCCACTCCACTCACGTGAAAACCCACGTCTTTATGAGTACGGCCAGAGGTTTTCCTACACTCCAGACCCCGAATTGCACCCTTCTCGACCAATCCACGCGCCAGCTTCTGAAATCTGATCTCCTTCTCTACATCGTCGCTTGCCCTCCCCGATGCGCCGACGCCCCAATCCAATCGACGCGGAAGACTAAATGACGCAGTTCGCGAGGCAAGAACTGCGTCCTCGTCGCAAAGCACAAGCCCTCTTCATTCGCCACCGAATGTAATTAACGCCAATCTTGAACGTGTACCTGTAGTGGCCCTTATTGATACTGGTGCCGCCATTTCTGTCATCGCCGAAAAAGTTTGTCGTTCAATTAGAAAAGTGACAACGCCTTACTTGGGTTCATGTCTTCATACTGCCCCTGCACAGCAAGTGCAGCCTGTAGCCGTGTGTACCGCTAGACTTGTAATTCAAGAAGTGTCCTACACAGTGCAGTTCGTAGTACTCCCACACTGTTCTCACGGCATCATTTTAGGTTGGGATTTTCTCTTCCATCACCAAGCCGTCATTCATTGCGCCTGTGCTAAAGTTGTTTTTTGTCCCCCTGGTGATGCACTACCTGCGGACGATCGCCCTTCCTACGCGAAGTTGGTCATTAGTGACGACACCCAGATCCCTCCGCGCACTGCTGCTGTCTTCGCACCTGTGTCGTGTTCCGCCGTCGTCGACGCTACCACATTATTCACGCCTTCCACCGCTTTCATTAATGGCCACCTATCACGACTCCCAGCTGCTCTCGTTACTCTTCGAGGTGGTGCGACTGACGTGTCTGTGGGGAATTCGTTCCCATTCACGAGCACGATGCTTCAGGACGAATGTACCGGCTCAATAGAATCATTCAAAACCATCGCTACACTTAACGTTCCTGATGGATAATCGGAAGTCAGCACCTTCTCCTGTACTTCCGTGAATGGCCCTTCAACTACCAATGTTTTCAACCGTGTCATCGCCGAAGGCCTAAACCCAGAACAAAGGTGTGAGCTTTTGAGCCTCCTTGAGAAGTTTCAGCCATCTTTTGACAGTCACAGCGCTACTTTACGTGGAGAATCTACTGTATGCCACCAGATCGACACAGGTAATCACTCACTACTATGGCAGCGACCGTACCACGTTTCGCTGACTGAACACCGTGTCATCAATGAAGAAGTAGGTGACATGCTAAAGCGCGGCGTCGTTCGACTATCAAAGAGTCCTTGGGCGTCGCTGGTAGTTTGAGTTAAAAGGAAGGATGGCACGACACGCTTTTGCGTAGATTATTGTCGTCTAAACAAAATAACACGAAAGGATGTTCATCTTTTGCCTCGGATCGATCACGCCCTCGACTCTTTACAAGGCGCAAAATTTTCTTTCTCCCTTGATCGACACTCTGGGTATTGGCAAGTGTCCATGAATCCGGATGATAGGTAAAAACTGCCTTTGTTACACAGGCGGCTTATATGAATTCAATGTGATGACATTCGGCCTATGCATTGCGCCGGCAACATTTGAGCGCATGATGGACACTATCCTACGAGGCCTCAAATACAACACATGTTTGTGCTACTTAGGTGATGTGGCGATATTCTCGCCCAATTTTCCCACGCACCTTCGACATTTGGAACAGGTTCTACGCTGCCTCTCTGCAGCAGGCCTCCGACTAAACTTGAAGAAGTGTCACTTTGGAGCACGCAAGCTGACCATTCTCGGACACGTCGTGTCGAAGGATGGCGTTCTTCTTGACCCGCTAAGCTACGTGCTGTTAGTGAGTTCACGAGACCCGCGTCTCTCAAGGAGCTGCGTAGTTTCATTGGGCTTTGCTCATACTTCCGCTGCTTCGTCCAGGATTTTGCCTCGATCGTAGCACCTCTGAGTGACCTACTTAAGGGAGACCGCAATCTATCTGCGTGGTCTCCAGCCTACAACAGTGCTTTTGCGAAGCTCCGTGAACTGCTAACAACATCCCCCATACTGCGACATTTCGATTCAAGTTCTCCCACAGAAATGCACACGGATGCTAGCGGTGTTGGTCTTGGCACTGTACTCGCCCAACGAGAGCCTGGTTACCAAGAATATGTTGTTGCGTACGCGAGCCGCACTCCTACAAGAACAGAAGTAAATTATTCGGTAACTGAGAAAGAATGCCTAGCGATCATTTGGGCCATTACCAAATTTCGGCCTTATCTGTACGGCTGTCCTTTCGATGTTGTTACCGATCACCACGCGCTCTGCTGGTTATCCTCCCACAAGGATCCCTCCGGACGCTTGGCACGCTGGGCTTTTCGGCTTCAAGAGTACGACATCCTTGTCATTTATCGCTCAGGCCAGAAGCATGCTGATGCTGGTGCTCTTTTTTGTTGACCTGTTTCTACTGATGTTGCGAGTGTCTCCATCCAAGACAACTTACTTACACTATCAGGACCCATCGACATGGCTGCGAAGCAGTGCAAATATTCGTGGATTGCGTCTCTGATGGATTGCCTATCTGAAACACTCGCCCACTCACCATCTGAGTGCCACACCGACAAGCCTCTCACTTTGCCCTCCGCGATGAAATTCTTTATCGCCGCAACTACCACCCTGATGGCCGCAAATGGCTACTCGTCATACCCAGGCATCTCCGTGCCAGCATATGTGCTGCTTTTCATGCCGATCCGCAGTGTGCACAAGCCGGTTTGTTTAAACCTACGCCAGGGCTACGTTATCAGTTTTATTGGCGCAGAATGTACACATTCGTTCAAAAGTACATTCGATCTTGAACAGAGTGCCAATGCCGCAAGCATGATCCTAGCCATCTTACTGCAACAATGCAGCCGTTACCGTGGCCAGTGCGACCATTCGACCGGGTAAGCATGGAGCAACACTGGGCCTTTCACATTCACAAGAGTTTATTAACAGTAACAAGTACAAAGAAAGAATGGTGGTTAACATAAGTTGGCTGCCTTTTATACGGGCAGTAATCACAATAGTCATGACGTCAGACCAGTTCTACACACCTGCTCTATCACCAGGACTGCGTTGTACTCACACACACGCCGTCGCGCACGCACACTGACACAACACTCTTTCTTCTTTATGCGAGAGTTCACCGGGCGCTACGGAACAGCGATCTGGGGTCACCTCTCCCTATTATTGCGACACAATGGAGGTGGGGGCTGGCCTAGTGGAACGGCTGTTCCAGCTTCTTGCTGCTGTGCCTGGATGAGTGAAGTAGGCGCCTGCTGTTGGCTGGAGCTCCTCTGGATCATTCCTGACGCAGGCGCTGACGGGAGGTCCCCGAAAACCACGTCCTTTACTTCGGGGATCCATGCTGGCGCCATCAAGGGTGCTGTGTATAGTTCGTCGTAGGTTTCAGCTAGCCGACTATCGGGCGTCAACTTCCCCGGTAGACTGCGAGGTCGTAGGTTGCCTGCATGAAAATACCGCTTTTTTGAACTTGATGAACTTGATGTTTGAAAAAGGCATATTTCTAGATCGCTTAAAGATTGCAAGGGTGACTCCGACATACAAAAGAGGAAATAAAAACCAAGTTGCCAATTATAGACCTATTTCAGTCTTACCACGCTTTTCAAAAATATTTGAATGGGTCATAAATGAGAGACTGACGAAGTTTCCACACAAATATAACATCGTATTTAACTCACAGTATGGGTTTTTAAAAGAGAAGTCCACAGAACAGACATCGTTACAAGTAAAAGAAAAAAAATACTGAAGAAATTGAGCAAAAGTATTACACACTGAGATTATTTTTAGACCAACGAAAGGCCTTTGATTCTGTCCATCACGACGTGCTGTTGTTGAAGCTTCAACATTACGGGATGAGGGACATTCTATTGGAACTCATTTCAGAATATTTACGCCATCGATGCCAATTTGCATCAATAAATAACTTTTCATCCAGTCGATTGAGTGTCACAACTGAAGTACCGCAAGGCTCGATACTCAGAACCACTTTATTTCTGCTGTGTATTAATGATATAGCAGCTGTAGGTATTGAAAAAGACATTGCAAAATATGGAGATGACAGCAACGTCTCTTTTACTGCAAAAGACATGATCCTGTTAAAAACAATGAAAAACTCCTATCTAGAAGAATTAACTATATGGCTACATCATAATAAGTTACACTTAAATGCGAATAAGGCACAGTACATATCATTTGCACCACCAAATAAGCGGAATATAGGTTGCATAGAAATTAAATATGGATCCGTCCATATTACACGAACAAACTAACAGAAATTTTTAAGAGTCTGGTTCCCCGAAAACATGACATGGAATGCGCACATTTTACACTTGACATCAGACATAGCCAAAACCATAGATTTCATTCGGTGAATAAGTTCTTTCATACCACTGTGGTTAAAAAACAACTTTAATACTCATTAGCGAATTCAAAACTGAAATACTGTACTCTAGTTTGGGGAACAATTATAGACACACACTACATTAGGTTGTTAGTTTTACAAAAAATGTGACTGCGTATATTTGAAAATTATATAGGAGACATACGCGACCTACACAGATGAGAATCGTTCTTAAAGTACAGCATACTAAAGCCCATCCAGATCTACATATATGAATGATTGCAGTATATACACAATAAAAATGCCTTTGAGGAAAACAATTACACCGCAGCAGACAGATATAAGTTCAGGAATATTGAGCGTCGATTGCCTAAAGTGAGGACGAATAATGGAAAGGAGACATTACATTGCCAAATTGCACATTTCCTGAATAAATACAAAGGCATTGTCTCCTGAAATAATTCCGCAAAAAAGAAAGCATAAAATGAAGACACATCTCATTACCACTGAAGTCGGTGATTAACTGTTTATAAACTATTTGAAGTTTCTAGCTATTCGTTCGCAGTAAATTCATATGTGTTCTACGTTTCTGTAACATTATGGCTTTGTAGCATTGTATTTCTGTAACACTGTAGCAATCAGCACAGTCGTAGCGTCTCATCACCGCTTCATTCGGTACTAAATTTGCTTTTGTATATGATTGGTTCCTAGAGTTGCTGTTTTGTTTTATGTATTGTGTATCTCCTTCGAACTCTGGAGGGCAGATGCCACCGTTAGGCGATTAAAACATTTAGCCTTTGTTTACTCAGGGCACACGTGAAATACAGCTGAATTGTATTGCATTGAATTGAAATTTGGCAACTGGCACCTCTAAACCCATTACCGCGTCTTGGCCGATGCGCATGAGTATGAGGCGAGCGATACCGAGGCGCGGAAGTCGAGCACACGTAATCTTTTTAACTGTAGCGCATACTTGTGCGTAAGTAGAACGACCCCAAAGCCAGCTGTGTCCCTGCCCCATTGAGGCAGAAATGAACTCACGGTGTTTTTTGTCACCTGCAGCGTCCACCTCCAACAACTTGGCTTGGGCGAGAATGTACATACTCCGACAAATGCAGCACTACTTAGACAGAGACAAGAAGACATGCTCATCTGTGTTCTGTTTTAGGGGCGAAGCTCCTTATAAGAGCACCCGTTCGTCCCTCGTAGCCGTTGTAGTGTGTAACAAGTATAACATTTTGACCTCCAAGGTGGTGTCGGTGAAAGATTTCTTCTGTGCGTTGTTGAACAATAAAAGATAATTCTCAGTGTACATGCCAATGGCTGCTAAGGGGGAATGAGAGACAGGAGCATGCGGGTTTTAGTTAATGCGTGCGCTGCGAATTTTTTATTGTTCAAGAACGCACTGAAGACAAGAAAGGGTGGCTACGTTATACTCGCTGGGCGTAACCTCCTAGGATTTAGAAAGGTTTAGCGAGCGTTGGGCCACAGTGCCATTAATACAGTGAACTAGTATATACCATGAACTCGAGATGGTTAAAGGTGGGAAGTAGACACGAAGTGCAAGCCGTAAGAAAGTGTGCGTGTGCCTCCTATCGTTCAGTCTTTGGAATGTCCGCTGGATGGCGGTGCTTCTATGTGAGGAATATATGATGAAAAGATGCGAGATGGTGGTACTTGGAGTGTTGAATACGTGGACGAACAAACACACGGAGAGATGTATGGACGGATGCACGGATGGCTGCACGGACGGATGGACGCATGGACGGACGCAGGAGCGGATGCATGGGCGAAAGCAGGGACGGACGCACAGATGAACGTGCGGATGCACGGACAGACGCACGCACGGACGGGCGGATGGACGCACGGGCGGCCACACAGACACACGCATGGATGGACGGAAGCAAGAACGAATGGACGGACGGATGCTTCGCCCCACTATCCATCATTCACTCCGTGAATATGCTGCCATTTTTTCTCTTTTCCTTCGTCTAAGTTGTGCTGCATTCGTTGCACTCCACCTCTAAGCCCTACAAATACTCCAAGCCTGAGCAGGAGGTGGCCCCGCCTAGACGAGGCAGAAATGCACTTGCCCACTTGTCTCTGCTCACAGCCTACTGCATACGTCTCCTCTGGCTACCCTTTCTTCTATCATGCATCGGTTAGCCATCGGTGAAGTACTCGTGGTGCTTACTTGTTAAATTGCGTTATTATTACATCTTGGTGGGTATAGATCTTCTTTTGTCATGGCGAAACGGTGAGCTATCGCAAAAGAAGCGCGATGTGGACGTTGTTCACAGGACTTTCCTAAACGACAATTGCCATGTGTGATGAAGCTTGTAAGCAGCAGTCGAACTCAGTGGTGGAAAGTTTTAAAATATCAGCTGCTTCACGCCAACCTTATTAAGGAACCAAAAGTCATCCTTCAAGAAAAGTTGGCAGATCCTACGTACAGTGGGGAGCGATGATAAGCGAAGCATGAATGAGCAAGGTTAATATGTCACTTTAAAATGAGCGGAGCATCACGAGGTGAATGTAAATTATGTCGTGCAGGACTTTCATGTCATGGTTGTCGTGTTGAGACGTGTCATTTAACTTCGTCGTCTATTCACGTCACGTGATGCCAAATTTGGTATATGTGGAGCTAGCCAAACGTCCATGAACACGCTCTCAGCGTAGCATGTAGTGATCTTTTACATGACATGCATGCCATGATTATCATGTTTGGACGTGTAATTTACCTTCGTTGTTCATTCTCCTCCCGTAATACCAAGTTTGGGATATGTGAAGCTAGCGAAGCGGCTTCGAGCGCATTTTGAGCATGGTATGTGTCATGTTCTTACATAACACACATGTCAGGATCATATTTGCACCAGTCGTCTATCATCGTTATAAATTGACATCACGTAACACCGAATTTGGTATATGTGAAGCTAGTGAAACGACCGCGAGCGCACTGTGAGCGTGGCCTGTCCTCATGACTTACTTGGCATGCATGCCATAATTTACACGTTAGGGTCTGTCATATGCGTTTGCCATGCAGTCATGTCTTAGCATAGCAGTTCTGCTATGTGGACGAAACCACCGCAAGAGGAGCAAGACCATAAAATGTAAATCATGAGATTCATGAAATACATGTCATGATTCTCATGTTGTTACAAATTACTTCTGCTCGCCATACAGTCATGTAATGTTATACGAATTTTGGCATTGATACCAATATTAAAACTGCCAGGAAAGCTGAAGGTTGTAGGCGGCTAGATAGATAGATAGATAGATAGATAGATAGATAGATAGATAGATAGATAGATAGATAGATAGATAGATAGACAGACAGACAGACAGACAGACAGACAGATAGAGACGCATAACGTCACCGAAGTTTGCTAAGAAATGCTTCGCATTTAAAATTAGTGTTGAAAACCCCATCGCTGAAGGCACAATTTGCTTCATTACATAAGTTATTAGTATATCGCTGCTTAGCCGTTGTGTACCATATCTGGAAAGTCAAGTAGCTTTTCAATTGCATAAGCCATTTTAGTTTCAAAAGAATTTACTGTTGGTAATTCATATTTTTTCAAAAAGCTTGGTGTCATTCACACAGAACGTCTATTTTACCTTGGTCTTTTTGATTGATTGATTTGTTGGGAATAATGTCCCAAAACTACCATATGATTATGAGAGACGCCGTAGTGGAGGGCTCCGGAAATTTCGACCACCTGGGGTTCTTTAACGTGCACCCAAATCTGAGCACATGGGCCTACAACATTTCCGCCTCCATCGAAAACGCAGCCGCCGCAGCCGGGATTCAATCCCGCGAACTGCGGATCAGCAGCCGAGTACTTTAGCCACTAGACCACCGCGACGGGGCACCCCGGTCTTTTTAGACCTTTGGTTTCGATGAGTGAAAGCAGCGAGACGGTGCGTCAACGCTGAAGAGAGAAGTTCCTTGTTTTGTGTACATTTCAGACGTGCTTATTTCAGAGTTGCTATTTTGCTTGGGTTCGTTTTGGGGGCGAAGCTCCTTACGGGGTGCGTATTTCCCTCGTACAGTATGTCGTAGCCAAGGAGGTTATACTAAATCTTCTGGTGTGGTGGTCCCGCATAGCCGCCCATGTGTCGAAGTGAAGCCGCGGTGGCCACGTTGCTTGCTACCGTTGTGCTACGTCCGCTTGCGGCCGTGCCTAGCAATGAAAGTGCCTCTATTTTTCTTTGGAGGTGAGGGAATGTGGGAGTGACTTTATATAGATGTAAGTTACTTTTCTATTGGCTCTCACTCTTTCAAGTGTTAAACAATGGTACTGTGTAACGATCACTTCACAATATTTTTAGAGTTGCTTCACTCGCCTCACTGCAGAAGCACCACCTCAGAAAATGCAGTGAAACTAAATTCATGAAAGGGCATCTGGCATTTATGTTCATGCCCAAGTCAACATATCCGAAGACAGCATTGACCACAAGGTGGGCGTATTTTCTAAAAGTCATATCGTGAACCATTATAAAATCAATCAGTGGCTCTTCTCTTGCTTGCACTTGTTCTTGATGAACTTAAATGGCCCAGAGCCCAACCAGGATCACCAGTCACCGCCTTTATCGTTCACGAGGTGTGTGTGTTTTGGGCAGAGAATTGCTCAACTTCGCTCGAACGCGCTTGGCGAAAAATGGTGCAGTGTCACTGCAAATGCTCTTAATTCTTGGTAATATTTGTCTGTCTTTTCATGGACTCGTTTAAGGAGCTGCTGCATATCCGGAGAAAAAGATGTTTGGAAAACATCCGATTCTTTCTCCGATAAAAGGTTCCACTCTTTTAGCTGGTAAACCCAATTCTGAAAAGCATCAATATGTTTGAGGAAATTTGTGCTGCTGCAATGTGTGAACCCTGTTTTTCTGCCTGTAGCACTGCTTCGCGGGTGAAATTTGCAGAATTTACGTTGTAGGAAGAGGGGGACTTGTGCTGCTATCGATCCCAGCAGTATCAGACGAAGGAACTTCCCGGCGTTTCGGAGGAGCTCGCTTTCTTTTCTCTTATACGTAAAAAAGGCACATTGGGGAACCGTCATAAAGTTTGGTGTTTGGAGCGCAGTGCACATGCCAATATAAGAAACTGAATATTCGATGCAGAGCTGCCACTGCGTTTATTACTTTTGAGAAACGAACCTCTCGCTTGTAGAAATGGTGTTCACGGGCTTTTGTTTAGGGACGCTGGACACGTACGCTGCGAATGCAGTTGTCGCCAGCGAGCGTAGCCTCGTTGTTTGCCCTGTCCTATCGAAGCAGTGCAAAGTTCACTGAAGATATCACAAGATATCATTATTTTCCCACACTCAAGCGTTCGCGTTCATTATTTAGCACACTGCTAATACTACGCAATCTGACGTCTTTGGGAAACCTGAAACGTACAAAAAAAATTGTGTCACAGTGTCTCTATGGCACCTGAACTCAAAAGAAAAATATTTGCTCACGCGAATGCACTTGTGGTTGCCAGAATATGTGAAAAAAAGCAAGGAACAGATGCCTGATAACACGTGTGAAGTTATGCCCGGTGTTTCCTTCGTGTGATTTGAGAAGCCATATGCTGTGCAAGCCCCAACCATCGTCTAGTCAAGCGATCACAGTTGACTTCCACAGCCGCCTTGTTCGATTAGAGGCACCGTATGCAACATCATCATCATAAAACAATGCAGAAGCCATATACGCCAGCACGCGGAACAATGCGGCCGTCCGCTCTGTGTACTGAACAATATTGTGGCGCGTCGGAGTCAGCCGCGGAGCTCTTTCGCCACTACACATGTTTGGTTGTAGTAGTACCACTTCTAGTTAGTTGTAAGAATTCCTCACTAGATGGCGTTGTGTGTATATGTACTTGTAAAGGAAGTTTGGAAAAAAACAGGTTCAGCCGGTTCAATTGTCGCAAGGCCCAGCTTCAGCTTGGTAGTGGTGGGGCTGGGAGGGGACAAAGAAGCCGGCGTCACAGGTGCAAGTCGCCCCCATGTGCAGGACGCTCTAGCTGAAAAGTCACAACATGTGATAATCACCGGGGTCTCGAATTTAAATCGATGCACAGAAGCCATCGAAGAGAGGGTAAGAGGTGACAAGAGGGTTGCAGTAGGGGCGTTCCCAAGACGCAAGCTTGAAGCAGTCATGAGGCAAGCGAGCGAAAAACTCAAAACTAAAGCTGATAGATGAAACCTCGTGATAATTTCTGGCGGTTGAAACGACGTCTTAAATAAAGATACAGCAGGACTAGCAACCACACTGGCGAAAGGCGTCGATGACATGCGCGCCACTTCTCCTAAGGTACAGGTAGTGATATGCACGATACCGGAGGTACCGGTGCGTGATAGCAACCTGCAAAGAGCGGTTGTCAACGCAAACCAAGAGATATGGCGGATGAGTCGAGAGAAAGGCTTTGAGGTGGTGGAAATAAACAGAGAGGTGCATAGGTGGGGTGGTTTTCAACGAGACAGAATTCACTTCGATGGGCGGCTAGGTCATGAGGTGGGTTGGCGACTTGCAGGACGCGCAGTAGCTTTTTTGGGGGGCAAGCGAGCCCTTCGGGGTGCAGGATAGCTAGTAACGAGGAAAACAACCAGGGAGACTCTTCGACAGGTGGTATGGACAGATACGATTCCAAAGTGGCACCAATGTCTAAGATAGGTAGAGTCCGGGGGATTAATAGACGTACCACGAGCGTCGAGCTAATTCAGACATAGGGTATATTAACATGCAGGGTGGTAGGAACAGGTTGAAGAGGGAAGATATAGAAGAACAGCTAAGGGAAGAGAGGCCGATGGTATACGGTTTTGTAGAAACACATCTCAGGGACATGGAACAACCTACGAACAATCCGGATTACGCGTTGGAATATTGTAATAGAACAGAAGGCAGCAGAAAGGGGGGTGGTATTGGGGCATTCATTCATAAAAGTACAGACTGGCAAAGGGTCAAGCAGGAGTGCAAGGAACATTTATGGCTAAAAGGGAAAGTGGCAAGTCAAATGACACTCCTTCGTTTCGTGTACTTGTGGACGGGAGCAAAGGCCAGAGAGGGAAACCAGGCAATGGTAGAGTGTATATCAAAGGACATTGAGGAGTTAGGAAGAGAGGGCGAAATAATTATACTAGGAGACATGAATGCGCACATAGAAGATATAGATGGGTATACCGGCCCGACAGGCAAAATGATCATGGATATATGGGAAAGGCTTGATTTGATCATTTGCAACAGTACCGAGAAGTGTGAAGGGCAAATAACATGGGAGGTAAGAAGGCTGCAGTCGACGATAGATTATGCACTGATGTCACATAGGATATATGATAAGCTCAGGAAAATGCACATAGATGAAGTCTGGGTAGTAATCACAAACGTATCAAGCTCAGTTTTGGAAGAGCAGTGAAAGTGGGAAGAAGACAAGATGAGCAACTACAGGAAAATTTTTATCCAGAAAGGCAAATTGAAATAGCCACTAAACAAATTGAAAAAGTACTCACGGAGGATAATAAGACAGTGTGGACATACACGAATCTAATTAGACTCTTTGAGCTAGAGCTTGCTAAGACGCGTGACAAGTCACCCCGGAAAAGAAGACACAAACCCAAAAGTTGGTGGGATGAGGAAGTTAACAGAGCCACAGCTAAACTTCAGGAAGCCTCTAAGGAACACAGACATGCGAAGCAGCGGGTTGAACCAACAGATGATGCTGAAAGAAAGTGGGAAACCGTTCTAAGCTGTTGAAGGGATGCATCCTTTCTGATCAATGAAAACATTAGAAGAAAGGGAGCTCAGTGGCTGGCAGAACTATATAAAAAAGATAGAAAGGCAGCTGCAAAATTTTGGAACCATCTAAACTCCCTAAGAAATGAGACGAGCCTAGAGCAGAGTTTTATAACTACAGCCCAAGGTGCTAGGCTAGAAGGGGACGAAGCTAATAAGTATATAAGAACAAGGGTGAGAGAAAAATTTCAACAAAGAAGTACTTTATGCACCACAATAGACAAGTGCGAATCAAGTGGTGCAATGGCTCCATTTTGACAACGAGAGTGGGCAAGGGCTGAGAAAAGGGTTCCTAGTAGTACATCAACAGACCCAGATGGCATTCCAATTATGCTGAGAAAGACATTAGGTCCGAAGTCTAAGCAGGCTTTGAGAGAGGCAGTGAGCAAAATAATAATCGATGGTGAAGTTCCCGATGGATGGAAACTTAGCAGGATGAGCATGATCTATAAGGGAAAGGGGGACAAAGCTGACAT
>NC_051172.1:14372741-14460241 GCF_013339725.1 Rhipicephalus microplus | reverse complement strand
AACGCTTCTTGTTGAGAAAATATGTTTGATTTTGACGTTCAGTGGTACTAGCAGCGCTTGAACGAACATGATCTGTGGGCGGTGGAATCGCGACCACCATGTTTCAAAAAATAAACTTGGGTCTTTAAATAAAACGATGCTCTCTGGGGCACAGTGTATAGTTTTATAAATGTTTGGATAGTAAGCATTTTGAATCTATTCAACAATGACGGTAGACGCGCTTCGATGTATAGCACATTGTTAGCAACAAACTTGGGAAGTTGAAGGCACAGCCGTAAAGCCTCCCTATCTAATAGTATTAGCGGTTTCATTTTGTAAGTCGCACTGCCCGAAAATAAGACGCAGCCGCATTTCATGATAGGACGAATGTACATTTTATAGACCATTACCAATGTATTTCTTCGCAACCCCGTTTTTCTGTTGCTGTGCTTGCGTAACCACCCCATGGCTCTTGTTGCTTTGGACCCAATGTTATCAATGTGACTTTCCCAATTTAACGAGCTGTTATATATGATGCCTAAGTATTTGAGTGAATCCACCTGCTCTGCTCTGTGCCATACATCCAAGTCTGCTCTGTGCCATACATCAGGGAGATGTTGACAGGATCCCTGAACGAGAACGCTAGAAGCGCGCTTTTGTTTACGTTTAGAGACATTCGAATTTTTTCAAGCCATTCCTTTATCATGTTCAGGTAATTCTGTAATGTCTGATAAAGTAATTGCAGATCACTGTTTGTCGCAAAGAGGGGAACTGCCCCAACCACGCAAGCGTGCTCCGATTTGTTTGTTTGTTTGTTTGTTTTTATCCTTTAATCCATGGCTCGTACCCACTCTGGGGGATTGGCCAAGAAAACAAATAGTCTCATATGAACGATAACTGCATTATTGCTTAAAAAGGAAAAAAAAATGGGGGGGGGGGGGAATTGTATAGTGAAGACAGTATGTTGAAAAAAAAAAGAAATAAACCAAAGATTTAGATAGTGAGAAAAAAATCAATAACACAGTAGACACTAATAGCTACAACTTAATTTTGGGAGCCGACCAGACAGCTGGTTTTGCCAAACCCAATTAATTTGGTATGTCACGGATTTATCCAGAATAAAAAATTACTTTTCGACCCGTTTTTTTTAGTATTTGTTAACGTGGGCTTTATGATGAAAAACGTTTAGAGTCTTGAATAAAATTACACACCGCATCGAATGCATCTCTGTGGCGATTTCCCAAAACAGAGGCACCAAAACTTAGAACATTTTCTGCGGTTAAATTTAAACCTAGCTTCGCAAATGGAATATCTAAAAGTCGTTTCCAAATTAACGCATAGTTACGACATGAGCCAAAATAATGTTCAATAGTTTCTGATTCTTCGCAGAACGGACAAAGGGGGGAAAGTGTCAGACCAGCTCTGTGTAAATAAAAATTTAATGGGAGGACACGGCACCGGAATCTAGAAATTATAATTTCAAGTTTTTTTGACGGACTCCACTGGGCTTTCCATGGAAATTTGAGGTGCTGATAATCTGTTGATTGTGTGATATTTTCTAAACTATCTGTAAAAATAGCGAATTTCCTATATCTAACCCCTGATAGGTATTCTAACTCGGGAAGTACTGAAATTACTGGTCCATCGAGTGATGCTCGTGCCAAAGCATCTGCCAATTCATTTAATTGTAATCCGCAGTGATCTGGGGCCCACACTAAATTGAGGAGTTTTAAATGCAGCGGTGCTAATGTGTGGAACGCTGCTAGGGCACGAGATTGTTCAGAGTTTGTCAGAGCTGCACACACCAAAAGTGAGTCTGTTAGGATGATTGCACTGGTCTCGGTCGTAAGAATTTTACGAAGAGCTAAAATAATAGCTACTAGCTCGGCTTCAAATATAGGAGTAAAATCTGGAAGCCTTACTGAAAAAGACCAGCCGTGCCCCGATTTCCCCTCTGCTTCCTCTTCTTCGATAGAGTGCGGCACGCTCCGCGTTGCTCTGTTAATATTTTGCAACATTACCAATACCGACTGCGTACACGGTGTCCTTTATAGTAAAGGATTGATTCATTGATATGTAAGGTTTAGTGCCCCAAAACCACCATTTGATTATGAGACGCCGTAGTGGAGGGCTCCGAAAATTTCGACCACTTGGGGTTCTTTAACGTGCATCCAAATCTGAGCAAAAGGGCCTACAGCATTTCCGCCTTCATCGGAAATGCAGCCGCTGCAGCCGCGATTCAATCCCGTGACCTGCGGGTCAGCAGCCGAGTACCTTAGCCACTAGAACACCACGGCGGGGCCCTTTTATAGTACAGGACTCAAGGATTCAATGTGTGGGATGAAAAGAAGCGTTGCAGTGGCGGATGAATGATTTTAACCTCTGGGTGTGCTGTGACCGTTCGTGAAAGGTAAAAAAATTACACCAGCTCTCACTAAAGAAAACCACGTGTTTATGCGAAGCAGCGGACGGTAACGCTTACGCTGGTGGTGACGTTGACACTGGCGATCATTGCGGAAATGCGCAGGGGAGGCACACAGTATGCAGTGATGGGCCGGTATTTCTGCTTGTACATGCCAATTACTGCTGATGGGAATTGAGACAGAAGGCTCCAATTACACATAGAGACCCGTAGTCCGCATTTAGTTAACGTGCACGCTGCAAATTTTGATTGTTCAAGAACAAGTACGTCGAGATCCAATGCTTATACATACGGGGTGGCCACTGAACGCTGCAGCGGAAGCACTCATTTTGTTCAATCAAATTCGCTAGCACACGTTGCCTGCGTTGTTCGCGTTGCGAGGTGAGAGAGGGGGGAGGTAGCGTAGGAGGAAAGGGAGGGGCGCAGATGTGCAGTTAGGGTGGTCGTGCCACAGACTAGTATGAGCTCGACCATAAGACGCTTCGCATCTAAACATTCGGCAGATGCCACGTACCGTAGAACTCACTGTCATGCAAAGCATGCGGAGGGAAGGTTACTGTGGTGTAAGTCTTGTTGAACGAAACTTTACGAATTGACGCTTAACATACGTACAGCTGTTGTACACACAGACATGTATGTCGAAGTGTCGAATATGTTTTATATAACCAGTTTTCAGAGTTGAGTAATGATGGTTGATTTGTGGGGTTTAACGTCCCAAAACCACCATTTGATTATGAGAGACGCCGTAGAGGAGGGCTCCGGAAATTTCGACCACCTGGGGATCTTTGACGTGCGCCCAAATCTGAGCACATGGGCCTACAACATTTCCGCCTCCATCGGAAATGCAGCCGACGCAGCCGGGAATCGAACCCGCGACCTGCGGGTCAGCAGCCGAGTACCTTAGCCACTAGACTACTGCGGCGGGGCTTGAGTAATGATGGTAAAATGGTTGCTTGGGCGTGTTAGTACGACATAGTTGAAAAAAACAAACAGTGCGAAAAGCGGGAGACCAGACAAAAAAACGACACATACAGAGCGCTGACTTGCAACAAAAGCGCTATTTTTCAAACCACGCATATATATATATCTTCGCAGTAGAACGAAAAAATGATGATGATATGTGGGGTTTAAAGTCCCAAAACCACCAAATGATTATGAATGACGCCGTAGTGAAGGGCTCCGGAAATTTCGACCACCTGTGCTTCTTTAACGTGCACCCAAATCTGAGCACACGGGCCTACAACATTTCCGCCTCCATCGGAAATGCAGCCGCCGCAGCCGGGATTTCATCCCGTGACCTGCGGGTCAGCAGCCGAGTACCTTAGCCACTAGACCACCATGGCGGGGCGTAGCATGAAAAAAGAAGAAATAAAACTGATTGTCGAAGAAACACCATAAAATCATTCTCATAGCTTGTGCAATCAACCAGATAAAAAGCCAACTCCCTTTTCTCAGAGGGCAACTCAAGGCCTACTTATGCATGCGTCCCCTTTCTTTTTTTCGTTTTACTGCATAGGTATATATACGGGGTTTAAAGAATAAAGATTTTGTAGTAAGTAAGAGCTCTGTATGTGTACTTCTTCGTCTGGTCTCTCGCTTTTCGCGCCATTTGTTTTTTAACTGAGAATAATGGTGCCACGTGCAACATGGGTATTAGTAACAGCAGAAGCGGTAAGCTGAACTGCAGCGCTTGTGGTTACGAGGATGATGGTAGATACTGCTACGTCAACTAACTTCAATGGATGGCGCCTAATTACAATTGACTATAACCCTAAGTGATGTTTGTGTCATGGGATTACATATGTAATGCTTATGAAATTAGACGGGCAGCACAGCAGGCAGGCACAATTAACGTTCGACCAGCATAACGCCTTCATAGGGTCTTTTTCCGAAGAGCTTGGAGACCTGGCGCGGCTCTGTGGTAGAATACTTGATTGACACACGGAGTGCTTGGGTTCGATTCCTGCGGTTACCATAACACTTATTCTTTGCGTTAGCAGGGTCAACGCGAGCGATGTCGACTTTTCTTAACGCTCGTGCATTTATATTACCAATGTCTCTTCTCAATGAATGAAAGTGTAAATCGGAGATTTGTTTTCTTTCTTAGAGAGAGCATTAATCAGAACTATCAGACAGTAACGCCAAGGAAAGTATTGAGGATGCTATCAGAAGTAATTGTAGTGCGAAGAAAGAAAAGTGGACGTTTCTGGGTACATACAAGTTGTCAAACACCCTTGAAAAATTGAAATTTCTGCACAAACTTGAAGAAAAACAAGGGAGACAGGAAAGAGCGCAATTATTCAATTTTTCAAGTATGAACCAACTAGTCTGCAAAAAAAGTATTGCGTCAAACACCCGCATATAGCGGCCCGTGGTATACGGGTATGTGCCAGACGTAAGCGATGGGGTTTTAAAATTATGGATGTCAAGATCAGACAGAGATTATCGCCAAACCCTCTTCTGCTCCCGATTTAATTTTGGTTTGCAGTAAGCTAAAGAGGCGGTCGCGAGAGCCCTTAGACGCATGCAAATAGATAGATAGATAGATAGATATATAGATAGATAGATAGATATGAACGTTGAAAGCGTCTGCAGTAGACGAAGAAATGTTTCGCATTTAATACCCGGGTGCTTTGCATTTTGCCCCATGCCGGCAATCGAACACATGACCTCATACGCGGAATCAGAAGTAGCAATTAAAATATTAGTAACGATCGTATTAAGGAAAAGTGTTCAATCTTACGTGACTTATAATAAGCAATTAATTCTTTACGCATTCTCGCTGCCAGCTGTCATTAGGGGGCCACGTGAAGAGCGGCAGTAATCCTCTTTGCACAAATCCGCAGCTTCGCTTCGTTCGTCTTTGCACCAATCAGATTCCAATAAGATGTTCATATAGTGGTAGGAGACGAGACGAGTAGAGGTAACTAAGCTGCAGCTATCACATGCCTTCTTTCTCACTTTCAAAGTGAAAAAGAAGCGTGGAATCGTTTCAACCAAGAAGCGCTTGAGCCGATGAGAGCTGTACGCGCGATCACCCAAGATAAAAAAAAGCGCTTTTGATCACAGCCGACGGCATGATTTCATCTAGACTAGACGGCTAAGCAAACGAGAACTTCTCTGAACCATCGTACACGTGTCTGTGCTGACGAAGGGTAAATATGCGGCAAATCTACGGCCGGGAACCAGTAAGTGGTCTGTTTGGGGAGCACTTTGCCTTAAATTTCGAAGTACTGGCGTAAAACTATTGAAGAGCCATCGAGGGAAGGATGCGATGGAAAATGCTCGGAGTCTGTCGTGCGGTACCGCTGTGCTCTCTACCGTCGCTTATATTTCCAGCGCGTGCAAGCAAATGTAGGTTAGAGATCACTGGGTCTTCCCAATGGACGGGCTCAGCATTAGCTCTAATAATACACATAGCTTTGTGCATTGCGGCAAAGTGTTCACTGCTCCAACAGTAAGAATAACTACAACAAAACAAATCGAGAGCAGGGCACGCATGCAGGAAATAATTGAACACACACACAAACACACACACACACACAAACACACACACACACACACACACACACACACACACACGCACGCAGGCGCACACGCGCACGCAGGCACGCACACACACACACACATATATATATATATATATATATATATATATATATATATATATATATATATATATATATATATATATATATATATATATATATATATATCAAAACATGTACAGATGCCCGGTCACTCCTTTGCAAACATCACGGCTACCATACTACAGTCTGGATTTACAGCTCATGACCGAGAAGATCGTGAATCTTACCTCATCAGTATATTCAACAGTCTTTATGCTGGCATATATGAAAGTATCGGACGTGTTGCCTTTCTCTGTGAGTGACAAAGTTTATCCTATTCACATGCTATCCTCCCGTCATATACACTCTTTTTTTCCCTCATGCGACCCACTCTTTTTTGTCACCACCTCATATTACTTTAAAGTCGCACGTTCTATTGTTTGTATAGTGACCATGGTGACTTGTAAAAAATTTTGTTTGGTGACCTTTCAGTCCTTTTATGTGTGCCGTGCTGGAGTAGATGTGATTGGTATCTGTTTTGCCGCGCATGCAGCCCTAATCTCTCGTGCCTTCTTTGCGGCCTCATCATCGTTTTACTGGGTAATATGTTTCACGGATGCGATGGCTTCCTATTAATATGTGCCTTCAGTTGTAGCACTTATCTTGTGACTTTAGTTGACAGATCAAAATGAATTCTCACCGATGTTTGATTTCATTTTGAACTCCTGACGTTTTTTTTTTGAGATATTAGTGGCCCTGAAAAGCGGCATATCCATTGTTCACTTTCATTCTCTGACGAAAACCGTGCCACGGCCGAAACGTAAATCTATAAAGGAACTGCTTGCTTTCTCGTACGTGATTGATTGATATGTGGGGTTTAACGTCCCAAAGCCACTATATGATTATGAGAGACGCCGTAGTAGAGGGCTCCGTAAATTTCTACCGCCTGGGGTTCTTTAACGTGCATCCAAATCTGAGCACACGGGCCTACAACATTTCCGCCTCAATCGGAAATGCAGCCGCCGCAGCCGGAATTCGATCCCGTGACCTGCGGGTCCGCATACGAGTACCTTAGCCACTAGACCACCGCGGCGGGGCAACACTTTCATCAAATGAAGTATGACCGATGGCAACATATAATGCTAAACGTCCGCTTGTGCTAGAGAAACACTGAGTCAAGTGTATTGCATACACACCTTTTTATTTGGGCATATAGCACAAAAACACGTAGATTGAGCACTGTGACTAGATGTTGCATGCATACATGTTTAAGTTACATTTAAACTGGAATGGAATATTAAAGAAATATGTATCGACAGGTACGGCAAGTACTACAAACTAGAGATAAAGAAGCTGTGATATAACGAAACAGTACAAGACGCGCCCTTAGGGAATGTCATATTCAGTAGGGTTGTTCCCATTTCATGTGTTCGACTGGCGCCCCAATGTCGTCATGTTTCTTTGGGGGTGACCTGTTAAATTAGGAGGTGTCCTTTAGGCAAATGTAAAAAAAGCAAACGCCTCTCTAAAAAGCTATTTTCCTGCTACGTGCATACCATTCACAGGAAAACTGTCAGAGAAAGCAAAAATTATTGAAAGTAACTGATAAAAACAAAATCCAAGCTTGCTGTCAATCGTACACATCATTCAGGAAGTGAAGTTTTCTACCCAACAACGTATTCCCACATGATGCACTGGCTCAGACAGCTCAGGCAATCTGATACTGAGCATGAAATGGCGTGATTAAGCCGGAGCGGATGAAGCCACATTTTGATGGAGACATAACTACAATAATAATAATCATATGCCATGATATGATTATGAGGTTGCCATAGTGGAGGGCTCTGCCAATTTTTACCGTTTGAAAGTGGAGTTTGACGTGCACAGATATCGCACATTGGCCTTTAGCATTTTGTTTACCTTCATCTGAATGGGACTGCCACTATGAGGATTGCACCTCGAATCTTCAGGTTAGGAGCCAAGTGGCACCATCGCAGCGCACAGGCACAGTGCCAATGTGCCCACGTGCCTTTTGTTGCAAAGCACAGCGTACTACCCAGGGGGTAAATGTTAACCTATCTATCTATCTATCTATCTATCTATCTATCTATCTATCTATCTATCTATCTATCTATCTATCTATCTATCTATCTATCTATCTATCTATCTATCTATCTATCTATCTATCTATCTATCTATCTATCTATCTATCTATCTATCTATCTATCTATCTATCTATCTATCTATCTATCTATCTATCTATCTCTCTCTCTCTCTCTCTCTCTATATATATATATATATATATATATATATATATATATATATATATATATATATATATATATATATATATATATATATATAAGGGAAAGAAGTGTATACCTAAGGGCTCGTTTTCCGTGTTTTTAACACAATAATAATGAGATATAACAGACAGTAATGCCAAGGAATGTACAGGGGAAGTTATTAACATTAATGGAATGTAAATAAGAAGAAAGAAAAGTGGATGAAAAAATTACCAACTGTAAGCAGGAATCGAACCTACGACCATATATATATATATATATATATATATAGTGGTTCAAATCCCGGTGCCGCGCAGTTCCCAACCGGAAAAAAAAATAAATCCGCGTGTTGATGGAACTGGATTAAGAGGCCTGAGATGCGGCCTCACCGGTAACCACCGCCGGGAACGCACTCCGTCACCAGAGAAAGATTAGCCACCCTGGTGCAGTACCTGGCCACTACCTCCCACATGCATACGTCAAATAACTCACGGCCCTCACTTCCCAGCAGCTGTGAAGCAACTGACCATGGCGGCGGTCAGATCTGCAACGCAGCAGAGGGTGCTAAGAATCTCTGGACTACAGGCCACCTTTGGAACCTGAACTTGGCAACGTTTAACGCTAGAACCTTACCTAGTGAGGGAAGTGTAGCTGTACTATTCGAGGAGTTAGACGGTGTTAAATGGGATATAATAGGGCTCAGTGAGGTTAGGAGGACAGATGAGGCCTATACTGTGCTACAGAATGGGCACGTCCTTTGCTATCGGGGCTTGGCAGACAGAAGAGAACTGGGAGTGGGGTTCCTAATTCACAGAAACATAGCTTGAAACATAGAGGAATACTATAGCATTAATGAAAGAGTGGTAGGTATTGTAATTAAACTGAATAAAATATACAAGACGAAGGTAGTACAGGCTTATGCGCCTACATCCAGCCATGATGACGCTTCAGTTGAAAGCTTCTATGAAGACGTGGAATCGGCAATGAGTAAGGTAAAAACACAGTATACTATAGTGATGGGCGACTTTAAGGCAAAGGTAGGGAAGAAGCAGGCTGGAGACCAGGCAGTAGGAGATTATGGCATCGGCACTAGAAACGCCAGAAGAGAGCTACTAGTAGAATTCGCAGAACGCAATAATTTGCGGATTTTCAATACTTTCTACCGAAAACAAGAAAACCGCAAGTGGACATGGAGGAGCCCTAATGGGAAAATAAGAACGAAATAGACTCTTTAATGACTGCACACCCAGGAATCGTGCAGGATGTGGAAGTGGTTGGCAAGGTACGATGCAGTGACCATAGAATGGTACGGTCTCGAATTCGCCTAGACTTGACGAAGGAACGACAGAAACTGATACGCAAGAAGCCAATCAATGAGCTCGGCTCTTAGTGAGGAAACGAACCTTAGCGTAGATACAATGAATGATAATCTAACGAGTATCATTACGGAGTGTGCAGTGGAAGTTGGAGGCAGGGTAGTTAGACAAGACACTGGCAAGCTTTACCAGGAAACGAAGAACCTAATTAAGAAGCGTCAAAGCATGAAAGTGTCAAGTACAACAGACAAAATAGAACTGGCAGAGCTTTTGAAGTTGATTAATAGGCGTAAAGTATGCGATGTAAGAAGTATAACATGGAGAGAATTGAACACGCTATGAAAAACGGAGGAAGCGTCAAAGCAGTGAAGAGGAAACTTGGGATAGGCAAAAGTAGGATGTATGCACTAAGGGACAAAGAAGGCAAAATAACTACCAATATGGATAGGATAGTTAAAATAGCGGAGGAGTTTTACAGAGATCTGTACAGTAGCCGAGACAACCACGACCTTAATACTATAAGAACTAGCAATAACCCAGATGACACCCCACCAGTAATGACAGAAGAAGTCAAAAAAGCTTTGGAGAGCATGCAAAGAGGCAAATCTGCTGGTGAGGATCAGGTAACATCAGATCTGCTGAAAGATGGAGGACAGATTGTGTTAGAAAAACTAGCCACCCTGTTTACGAGGTGTCTCCTGACGGGAAGGGTACCAGTGTCTTGGAAGAACGCTAACATCATCTTAATACATAAGCAAGGAGATGACAAGGACTTGAAGAATTACAGGCCGATCAGCTTGCTCTCTGTAGTATACAAGCTATTTACAAAGGTAATTGCTAACAGAGTAAAGAAAACATTAGAATTCAATCAACCAAAAGAACAAGCAGGATTTCGAACAGGCTACTCAACAATTGACCACATTCATACTATCAATCAGGTAAAAGAGAAATGCTCAGAGTATAACCAACCACTTTACATAGCCTTCATAGATTACGAGAAGGCATTTGATTCAGTAGAAATATCAGCTGTCATGCAGACACTGCGGAATCAGGGCGTAGATGAAGTATATGTAAACATTCTGGAAGAAATCTACAGGGGATCAACTGCTACCTTAGTGCTTCATATAGAAAGCAACAGAATACCAATCAAGAAGGGTGTAAGGCAGGGGGACACAATCTCCCCAATGCTATTTACCGCGTGCTTATAGGAGGTTTTCAGAAGCCTAGAATGGGAACAGTTAGGGATAAGAGTTAATGGAGAATACCTTAGTAACCTGCGCTTCGCCGATGACATTGCATTGCTGAGTAACTCAGGGGACGAATTGCAACTCATGATTACGGAGTTAGACAAGGAGAGCAGAAAGGTGGGTCTTGAAATTAATCTGCAGAAAACGAAAGTAATGTACAACAACCTCGGAAAGGAGCAGCGCTTCGAGATAGGTAATAGTGCACTCGAAGTTGTAGAAGACTATGTGTACTTAGGGCAGGTAATAACCGCAGGGCCTAACCACGAGATTGAAGTAACTAGAAGAATAAGAATGGGATGGAGTACATTCGGCAAGCACTCTGAAATTATGACAGGTAGATTGCCACTATCCCTCAAGAGGAAGGTATATAACAGCTGTATCTTGCCGGTACTTAGCTACGGAGCAGAAACCCGGAGACTTACAAAGAGGGTTCAGCTTAAATTGAGGACGACGCAGCGAGCAATGGAAAGAAAAATGGTAGGTGTAACCTTAAGAGACAAGAAGAGAGCAGAGTGGATTAGGGCACAAACGGGGATTAAGGATATCATAGTTGAAGTAAAGCAGAGGAAATGGACATGGGCCGGGCATGTAGCGCGTAGACAGGATAACCGCTGGTCATTAAGTGTAACTAACTAGATTCCCAGAGAAGGGAAGTGGGTTAGGGGGAGACAGAAGGTTAGGTGGGCAGACGAGATTAAGAAGTTTGCGGGTATAAATTGGCAGCAGCAAGCACAGGACCGGGTTAACTGGCGGAACATTGGAGAGGCCTTTGTCTTGCAGTGGACGTAGTCAGGCTGATGATATATATATATATATATATATATATATATATATATATATATATATATATATATATATATATGTATATATACATAAGTGTGTGTGTGTATGTGTGTGTGTAATGAGGTACACTATAATACATTGTGGCGTCTGCGGCTTTGCAGCAATAGCAGGAACGGCAGAACCAGAAATACAACGTCCAATTTGTATTCAGTGCTTTTGAATGCTTTTATTTTTTACATTACTTTGCTTTAAATTATGTGAAGTGAGTAACGACTTCGTGGTTATGAGATAGCTGGTTCAGCTGTATCTAAGTTTGCTATCTAAGTTATTGAAGTTATCACTCCTAAGTTAAAAAAAGGCACAACAGCAGCGATAAGGAAATTTAAAGCTGCAGAGCACGGTTGTCCAACTATTCTCGGTTTGCTGTACGCGACGGCAGAAGGACCAATATACTCATGCACGAGGCAATACTAAAAGCTCTGAACAGATACATTCATTCAAAGTTTTAGTTTGAAATTGATGCGTCAAAGTCCCTCCCACAAAAATCGATGGTCGTTTTATTTTGTCTGGGTGTGTAAGGGGCCACCATTAGGTCGCGGATACTGCAGGACGTCATTGTGCTGTTGGCTCCGAAACAGTTTGCGACTTGAATATACTTTTCTTCCTACACTTCCTTCACTAGCATGATAAACAGAGCAAGCACACAGCGTAGGACGAGCATGAGAACGCAACGATATATGACGCCTATCCTGTATGCCCATCTCCGGTGACCTCTTCCGCCCAGTGCTTGTATTCGCGTGTACACAAAATGCATAATAATGATAATAATATTATGTGGTGTTTTACATCCGAAAGCTAAGGTATCATTATGAGAGACGCCGTAGTGGAGGGCTCCGGGAATTTTGACCATCTGGGGCTCCTTACGGTGCACCCAAATCGAAGTACACGGGCCTCAAACATCTTCACTTCAATTCAAATGAGGGCCAGGATCGAACCTGTGACCTTCAGGTCAGCAGCAGAGTGCCACTGCTTCACTACGGCGGACCACCAACCGGAGACTCACCAATATTTTCACTCTTGAGAATGTGAGTGCATGCCGAAATTCGACGAATGCGCTGTTTTGTACAGTCAAACGAATTAATTAACGTGTGTAATGGTTGAGGCCTCCTGGCACATTGATTACAGTGATAGCGCGTGCGTGATACCTCAACAAATGAATGCCTCAACAGTTATTTCAAAAGGAGCCCCCCCCCCCCCCCCTACCCCAATGTGACATGCCGGATCGATAGGCACAGATGTACAACAACAACAACAACAACAACAACAAACAACAACAACAACAACACTACTACTACTACTACTACTACTAATAGTAGTAGTAGTAGTAGTATCATTAGTAGTAGTAGTAGTAGTAGTAGTAGTAGTAGTAGTAGTAGTAGTAGTAGTAGTAGTAGTAGTACTGAATGTGTGGAGTTTGACATACCGAAAATACTCTATGATTATGAAGGATGCCGTAGTAGAGGGCTCCGGAAATGTTGACCATCTGGTGTGTGTTCTATAAAGGGTTGTTCACCAGGTCAAATAAAAAATTTTAATGCGACACTCAAAATTGTTGTGTGCCCAATAGGGAGCATTATGGCAAAAGAATTTTTCAAATTGGTTCGTTGCGAGCTAAGAAAAGAAATGCATTAAAGATTCGCAAAACCATGATACGAGTATAAGGGAGCTTAAAAGTCCTGCCACTCGCCCCGTGTAGCATTGGAAAGCCAAATCCCTTACCTGCTATCTTCGGTACCGGAGCCGGAGGATCACATGAAACATACGCATGAATACGTCATGCACACGTAAGGTCACGTTCACGTGACGTCCCCGAGTCAGCCTAAACACGCGAGAGCTGTTATTGTGCTGTGTCGACGTTCTCTCTGGTCTACTACCTCTTTCTGGGGCATGCATTTTTCGGAGCATGCACGTTAGGAGAGGCTGGCACGAATCATGGATCCTTCATTGTGACACGCCACGTCGCATCGCTGGAGCTGCTCTAAGAGACGATGCACCAAAAAGAAGCCAGGCAGGCAATAATGCGGGGAATTTCACCAACGCGGACTCCATCAACATTAGACAAAACAACATCCCGATTTAGCGTTCGAATTTGCTCCAGCTCACTACTTTCCAGCTTTCTTGTGAGTGAAACCGTTTTACCAATGCTGACTATTTGTCAAACTTCCTTGAGTAGACTTACAGCGATTGTGAACACCCCCTTCTTTACTGGCTATTGTATGTAATTTTTTTCATGTCGTAATTATGTTGTCATGTTCTTTGGGAAGGGGGGGGGGTAATGCCACTAGTACAAGTTCTGCAAGTATTATTTCTGCAGATGCTGGTAGGCTTGTATGTGCGATTGTACAAAAGAGGACGAAGATGCGCTTGTGAAAAAGACGATAAAGTCGCATTGCCGTTGATCGATTCAGTCTGACGTCCTTAAGCGCTCTTATCGTGAAAATATTATCCTGCCCTTACAGAAAACTTGTGTCACGTGAATATAGGTGTCTTCCAAGTGCTTTGGAAGCTACAGAAGTTCGTGTTTCCTTCAGTGGGCTTCGAGTCAGTAACAAGGCATCGGTGATTTTTTACGAAAAATACGCCTTTGTGACAAACTTCGTCTTCGTCAGCGTTGCCTTGCACGAGATCGCCCAAACATGAAATATTTGAAACGGACCTATACAGCTGTTTTACGTCTAGTGGATAATGTCCCAAGATAATCTCTGAAGTCCTGAGCCCTGTACGGGCGACCAGCGAAGTCCGCATGTGGAAACACAAAATCCACAAGAAGCTTACCGGTGGAAAGGCGAGGAAGTACAACACTGTAGTCATTGCCGCTGGCTGAAGCCCGAACAGCACCTGCAGCGGCTGCATTTCCGATGGAGGCGGAAATGTTGTATGCCCGTGTGCTCAGATTTGGGTGCACGTTAAAACCCCCAGGTGATTGAAATTTCCGGAGCCCTCCACTACGGCGTCTCTCATATACATATGGTGGTTTTGGGAGGCTAAACCCCACATATCAATCATCAATCAAGCCCGAACAGCACTTCGGCACATGACCTCTAAATCCTTTGAATTGGAAAACATAAAAAACGCGGCCATCCGTAACGTCGTCTTCGTTGCAAACAGACCCTATAGCCAGACTTCGTGTCAGGTAAGGAGCCGTGTTAATATGCATAATAAAGCACTTTAGGCCAGGAAACGAAGAGTCGGGCGTATAAAAATGCGAATTGTGTAACGAGTGGGTCGTCGAATGCTCCAACCTATTGCAAAAAGCCTCACTCGTAATTTATACTTCTCAGACACAGCACCAACAAAATGCACCTGATGCTTACAAGTGTGTAGTGGGTCACTCGCTTCTCTGAAGAATAACGCGAAATAGTATAGTGGATGCCTCCCTACTACACCAAAAACTATGAGGATTCATGGTGTATGGATATGCCCTGCAAGTGTGCTTGTAGGAGTTGCCCAAAAAGAGTTCGAAAAATTACAGGACCCTATAAAGCTTGGCCTTTTAGAGTTGAAAGCGATAGCGATAGCCTGTTCCTTGTGCGTAATTTAAACACATAGTGCGTGAAGTCTTTAACTTGTTGTGCATCCACTACGTAGCCTTAAGGGAATAGGTGCAGTAGCGTCCGTGCCTTTTGTAGTGGGAAACAGGCCATAGTACGCAGTCATTGTGATAATCGCATCTTCTGACGCTCGATGGCAATAGCCACGTGTACGATGCATTATTACTGCAATATTTCATGTTGTATTGTGTAGCATATATATACAGGATGCCTGTGTTTGTGAAGCATAAAACCTTCTTTCACAGAATTTTTAGCTAGAGAAAGTTATTTTCACTGTTTTCACAAGCAGAGGCGTGGCCTTGTGGTAGAACGTCAGCTTGTCAGGCAAACGGTTCGATGCCCACTCGACCCAGAGTTTTTTATAGTTTACTTTATTTGCATCGTTCTCAATTTTTCGCTCACGCATAAGATGATTTTTCACTCACAACCAACGACGCCAACGCCGGAAGTTCTGAGAAACGAGTTCTTAAACGCAATCGCCTTAAAAAGGCTCTTGAAAGGTTGTCTTTCAGCCAGTGTGGCGCAACGGGTGCCTCCATTCCATTCCAATTCCATGCCGAGAAATTGCGGTTTACCGCGATTCTATTTCTTTTAATTCCTCGGAATGAAAAAAAAACTGGTCCATTTCCCCTCTTCGAAGGGCGGGGCAGTTCAATTCCATCCCTTCAGTTTTTGAATGTATGCATCTTGATGATTTTATTGTGTTAATAATGATCAACCCCATGAATATAGTGTCATGAGATGTATTAAGAGCTGCAAAAGTACGTAAAACACGTTACCAAGATCGAGGGGTAGCAGCTTGGTGGCTTATCTTGTGGAGTAAAACCACCCTATACTAATTCCCATAGGAGCAGTTCTACCACCACACATAGTATAGTAACAAAACGCTCTATATCTCCTGGTATAAGATGCAACAGTGCACCATCGTTCTATCATCTTGTGCCTTCGCATCAAAAATAGAACACAGGACCTAGGCAAGCGCGCCTCGCAAGCATGATTGGGGCGATGGAAACTTTGTGTTCGCCTGTGTGCAGGTAGCAATGTCTTCCTCGTCGCTAAGGTTTGATTGATACGGGAGGTTTAACGTCGCAAAACCACCATATAATTATGAGAGACGCCGTAGTGGAGGGCTGCGGAAATTTCGACCACCTGGGGTTCTTTAACGTGCTTGTCACAAAGGTTCTTTACGTGTGTAAGGTACTAAACTGTTCGTGAGATAAACATCAGGCCGTGCATAGAGTATTCGCCTTTTTTGTGTGGGATATCAATGGGAACGAACGTGTGGGGATAATTTGTTTTTCCCTTCAATGAATATATGTTGAGATAATGCACTTGTTGGTACGCCAACTTACGCCGCTGTTTCTCTTTTACAAATTGGCAGATGGTTCACACTTTTACACCACACCTCCTCTTGGCTTTGGCTAACTTAAGGTCAACTTAGAGATAGCGTTGTGGCTTTCGACTTCGATAGAGCATGTGCTCAGGCCTACGTGATTAATTTGAGCATGATATTACAGTATTAAGGGTGGAGAAAAATACTCCCTAGTGTCATCTTTGTTTGGCGATGTGAACAAGAATATGTGGCGAGTCATAAGAACCAAGCGAACTTGGATGTTGAACGCGCGAATATGACACGGACGAGGAGAGACAATAGACACACACGGAGCACCACTTCCAAAAAAAAGATTTATTTCGAAAGAGCACAGAACATATATAGACTGCACGCGCACCGCTACTGTGCCTCAACGCGCAGTCACGTCCAAGTAGTACAACTTTTTTGGTGACAATGAAATGGAGGCTACGCTGACGCAAAGATCACCTAATTCAATTATTGCCTTGGCCTCGTTGATTAGCCGTACTGATTTATCAGTACGACTTATCAGTAGAACAATATATGTTCTTTGCTCTTTTGAAATAAACCTTTATTAGGAGTGGCGCTCCGCGTGTGTATGTATTGTTTCTATTCGTCCGTGTCGTGCTCGCACCCTAAACTTCAAGTATGTTGAACCAACAACCGCAGTCTGCAACTCTTTAACCAAGCAAAGTTACAAAAAAAAAAGAGATAACGATGATAATGAAATGATCCTACTTCCGAGCACCAGCAGTGCGGGATGACGAGCTCTCATATCAAAATTCAGGAACGTCTGATCCCCTAGGCTTGATCTCCCGAATTGCTTATCCTCCGAACACGTTCGGCGATTGGTCACTAGTTCTTTGGTCACCAGGCTTGCTTCAAAAGTGCTTAAGGGTTCTCGAGGTTTTTAATTGCTGCACTAAAGGTCTCAAGCAGTACAACGTAAAAAAAACTATATTTTGTTGGTTTTATTCGTCCAAATTCAGCAACGAAGTGTTAAATGTTATATGAGTGATTTTTCTTTTAGCTTTCCAACCTGAATTGTGACTGGACGGTTTCTTCAATGAATGGTTCTTAAAAAAAGAGTGAGATAAGAGAATTGCCGTCTAAGTATGTGTTGCGCTTCACAAACATGAGCTGCTCAAGCATGAACCACTGGACGCAGAACCTGTGTGTTAGGGCATTTGGTAGTGTTTCTCTAGCCGCCTACAAGTGCGGCAGCGCCCCCCCCCCCCCCCCCTTTCCCGCCTTAGAACAGAGTGAACGTAGGTTTAGTTCAGCGCGTGGGTTTTCTTGGGGAATCGGGGAGGCGCCACCGTGGCCGTGGTTACGCGGTCTTTTCTACACCAGGCGCCTTCCGGAACCAATGCTTTCAAAAGTTAATTCTCTCTCTGCGTCTGTACGGAGGGGAAGCGCACACAGGACATTGTGTACGACTGTGTGCGGCGCTGACCTAGAGACCTTCGCCGCCACAGTTTTGGGCGAAGGCGTTCAAGTACACGCGTGTCTAGACAGGGGGAACAGTATTGCAAAATAGCGGAGGGGGGGAGTAGGAGGTGAGTTCCCAGTGAACAAAAGCATCGCGCCAGCGTTAATACACATCACAGCATAGAGAGGCGTTTTTTTTTTCGCGCGCTCATAACATCTAACGCGCCTCGACGGCGCGTTATAGCTCTCCTAACTCGGCGGATGTTCCCCGATCTTGACTGCTTTTCCGGACGGTTGCGTGTTGCGGTGCTTTGAGCGAGCACTGAGGGACGCGGATCAGATGTGTCCTATTTTCCTTTTTGTCCTTTCTTCTATTATCTTTTTCTTCCTATACCTTTTTTTCCTTTTACCCCATCCCTGTGTCGGCCTGTTGAGGTGTCTTCTTGAGGAGAGACAATTACGAGCGGTACTTTTCTCTTCTTTTCCTTAGCCTAATCACTTAGAGAGATAGAGAGAGAAAATCCCCAGAGTCGACTGACAGTGACAGAAGCTAGCACAAAGACGTGAAGGGTGTGAGGACAGCAGATGGCAGGGGATTGTAGCTGGGGTGCCGCCGAGGGCGAAAAAAAAAAAAAAAAAAAACTGAGAAGGCGTCAATGGGGCAAGGGGGTGAGGGGGCACGCTGCCACGGTAGTTCCACTCGACGGCGGTTAGGCAAAAATGTAGAGAAAATCCAGAGGAGCGCAGTTGTAGTAGGCGCGTTGGTTATAAATGTATTGTGCTTGTAATCAGCGAAGCCATTCTAAAAATACTGCTTTATTGTTAAACTCGAGGCTCTCATTTACTAATGTTTAAAATTAAGAAAACAGCCCAAAAACGTGCTCCATTTTCGGTAGAAGACGTAATTCCATTCTCATTCAACTCTAGGGTTCCGAAAATGTGGAATGATTCCGGAATCATTGCAATTCCGGAACGGCAACTCCGCAACACTGCTTGCAGCTTTCGCTGTGACTGTGCTTGTATGCAGGTCTGGCGGTTTTTTATATGCGAAGCATTTGTTAGCGAACCTCGGTGACTTTGAGCATGCTATCTATCTATCTATCTATCTATCTATCTATCTATCTATCTATCTATCTATCTATCTATCTATCTATCTATCTATCTATCTATCTATCTATCTATCTATCTATCTATCTATCTATCTATCTATCTATCTATCTATCTATCTATCTATCTATCTATCTATCTATCTATCTATCTATCTATCTATCTATCTATCTATCTATCTATCTATCTATCTATCTATCTATCTATCTATCTATCTATCTATCTATCTATCTATCTATCTATCTATCTATCTATCTATCTATCTATCTATCTATCTATCTATCTATCTATCTATCTATCTATCTATCTATCTATCTATCTATCTATCTATCTATCTATCTATCTAGTCTATCTGTCTGTCTGTCTGTCTGTCTGTCTGTCTGTCTGTCTGTCTGTCTGTCTGTCTGTCTGTCTGTCTGTCTGTCTGTCTGTCTGTCTGTCTGTCTGTCTGTCTGTCTGTCTGTCTGTCTGTCTGTCTGTCTGTCTGTCTGTCTGTCTGTCTGTCTGTCTGTCTGTCTGTCTGTCTGTCCTACGACTTTTAGCTCTCCTGCGCGTTTGGATACAGTAATCTATACCAAAATTGGTATGGCATGGCATGACTGTATAGAGACCATATGTGACCAGTCATAACATGCAGATTATGACACGAATGTCATGAATGTTAAGATTAACATGCCATGGTCCTGCTGCTCTTGCAGTGTTTTTGTTCACATGCCATATTGAGAAACTGGAATGGTATGACGTGACTGCATGGTGAACATAAGTTAGAGGCCCTAAGGTTAAAATTATGACATGTATGTCATGTAAATCATGCGTACACGCCATGCTCACGGTGAGTTCACTGTCATTTCGCTAGCTTCACATATACCAAGCTTGGTATTACGTGACGTGAATGGATGAAGAGGGTAAATGACACGTCCAAACATGGTAATCATGACACACGTGTGATGTAAACCTTACTACATGCTACGCTCATAGCGCGCTCGTGGCCGTTTTGCTAGCCTCACATATACCAAATTTGGTTTTACGCGACGCGAATGGACGACGAAGGTAAATGGTACATTCAAACATTATAATCATGATGTGCGTGTGATGTAAAGCATGACTACATGCTACGCTCATAGCACGCTCACCGCCGTTTCATAAGCTTCATAAGTACCAAATTTGCTGTTGGGTGATGTAAATGGAGGAAAAAAGATATATGACTGGCGCAAACATGATAATGATGACATGCGTGTCATGTATGGCTTAATTTACGTCCGCCTCGTAAATTTGTTCTGATTTTAATGTGACATATCAACCTTTTTCATTTACGCTTCACAATATAATCGATTCTCACTGAAAGGGGGAACTGGCACTAGAATAAAATATGTAGACGAAGTTCAAAATCGGGGAGTTAGCGTTCCGGAACCCCGATGTGATCATGAAGGACGCCGTAGTGGAGGGCGCCGGAAATGCTGACCATCTGGTGTGCTTAAACGTGCACTGACATCGCACAGTGCATAGTCCTCGTCCATTTCGCCTCCATGAAAATCCGATGAGCCAGGATCAAATCCACGACCTTCGGATCAGCAGCTGCGCACCGTAATTGCAATACCACTACGGTGAGCGAGTACGAAGTCCAAAGAAGCATTCGTGTCGTTATCTCCGTCCCTTTAACGTAATAAGCTATTAAATGCCTTGAAGCAAAATAACACTAAACAAGCTGTATACTATAGACAAAAGTGCAGGTAGCTGATTTGGACTGGAGACGAGTTCACGGTGAGGGAAAGCCAGCAGTGTTAGAACGCAAACTGCCACGCGGAAGAAATGATTGTGCATTGCTCAGGAAAGCTATGTAAATATGATTGCGTCCTTTGTGCACAGATGACGGTTGGGGCTCTAAAAGGCTTGCGGCAAATATTGACCGACTGCAGAGCCTTGGCTCGCTGCCTGGAATAGAAGACGCCTGTACCTTTCGTGTCCTTGATCGTTGCGTTTGCCACGGGTGCCGAGTAACGTGGGTTTCATGTTTGCTTGTTTCCCTTTACTACAACGGGAGTCTAGCGACTCTCTGGCCACCGAGAAGAAGAAAATCCGTGTGCTGTCTGATCGGCATTTCCTCTCGGACCGGTAAAAGAAAAGAGGACTGTCAATACTGTCACCTTCGGGCACGCAATTATTTTAGCTTTTCCTCGCCTCGTTCTTTATGTGTCAGTATCGACCTCGCGGCGATGCTTGTTTAGCTCGGGTTGGGTTGCATCAGAAACCGAGGAGCCAGAAAAAATGCCGCGTATTTTCCAAACTGCTCCTGCCGGCCAGAATAACTGCATATGTCGAGAAGGCGCTGCGCTCGTTTGCTGACACAGAGCTTGAGTGATCTTTCGCTTCCAATACATAGCCTATGTGTCGAGTTGAGGTGGTCTTCAGCTACAACATTAGTGAATTTGACTTTTGCCTTTTTCTGCGTCGCCATATTCGCGATCCAGCATAGAAATTCATAATGTATTGAAAATGGCACATCGCGAATCACGGTTTGTGTGAAGGATAACTTGATACTGACTCAAGCGACGACTCTGAGTAGCCAGCAGATCAATATATCAGAGCATGTCTCCGGTGTAGTATAAAAAAAGGTTATGTTGACGAAGGATAAACAGCAGCAGCCGGAGGAGGAGAAGGCTCGTTGATAATTGTGAACTTTTCTGTCGCCATGAACCCTTACAATACTTATATAAATTTTTATTCAACGTAGACTTGAAAACGTCCTCGGTTTGGGCCTTGAGTCATGTATTCTTGTTCGTCGTCATCATTCCTGAAAAGCATGATGTTATTTCCAAAGTGCAAGTGTAGAGATGTTCCTTGTTAATCTTTCCTTTTATTTTTTTCTAATCTAATCATTTAAATACTACCACGCATGCAGCAAACAAAAAGAAAGTTTGGATGTCCGTGTGTGGACTGTTACTCGACGTCGAATACTTCACTCTCTTTGTGGAGAAGCTTTACACCGCACCCTGGTAGTCTAGTGGTCACGGTGGTCACCTGCTGACTAGCAGGTCACAGGATCAAATGCCAGCCACTGCGGCCAAATTTTTGATGAAGGCAGACATGCTTGAGGCCTGTGGGCTTAGATATAGAGGCTTAGATTTAGAGAACTTCAGGTGGTCTAAATTTCCGGAGCCCTTCACTACGGCGCCTCTCATAATCATATCGTGATTTTGAGACCATAAACCCCAACAGTTATTATTTATATAGGGACTGCATCCTCACAACTTAAGAAAAAATGGCGAGTTTACATGACAATGACGAGAGCAATGGGACAGTCAAGATCTCTGAAGCTTCAATTATTTAGTAGAGCTGAAAGGCTGGCAAGTTGAAACATTCATAATTGGGCAGTGCATAAAAGGAAATACACAAGAGTGTGGTTGATTTCTGCTAAAAATTTCTTGTGAGCAGACATGAATCATCGATCGCTAACATAATCAACGGACACGTGAACTTGCGGAGGCTTACCACAGGGTGAAGTGTGTTTTCAATTGCGTTAGCCAGCCATCTGTTGCTTTATCAGAGCAAGAATTTTGTTTGACCGATCAGATGTCATCTTGCGTGGTACATGATTTTCTGTATACGTATATGTTTGCTTTCCTTCAAATAAATTTTCAGTTGTTAGACCTGCACTTGTCCTGTTTTCTACTCTTGTGCGTTTACGTTTAGGCACTGCCCACTTATGGCTCAGTTATTTACCTATCTCATCTACTCGCTCACGCTAACATACTGGGAAACGAATGTGTGGATACTGCGGCTTCTTAGGCTGCGCAATCAGGCTCTAAGCGCTATGTGAAAATGTCGATTCACATGGTTCGTTTCAGTTCTAGCTACAAAATCGTGCATTCTTATTGACATATAGACTAGTAAACCACTCGAGATGAGTGATCATGCAGTGTGTTACCGGATACAAAGCATGTACCTAAACGCAATATGCCCTCCTCTTTACCCAGAAATATTTGACTTAATGATTGGTCGCAGCCACTTTCAGTTATCTTAAAACTCTTTAAATTAACATATGAAACATGTGATTGCGCAAAATTGTTTTCGGACAAACAACGCTAGTTTCATGAACGCCCACTCCAGCAACACTTTTGCACACAATAGCAATTCACTTACAAAAATAAAAAAAAAACACGGAAAGAAAACTCCAAATCATTACGAAACAAAAGAACACAAGCACAACTTTACAGTGGAAATTGTGGCTCATACAGTCGGACGAATACAGAAAGAAATACGAAGTAATCGAAAAGAGTGCAAACTAAAAACTGGCTTTATTCATTCGGTCCCTGCCAGACGCTTCTCTAAAATACCTGCATAACTGTTACACGTTATACTGATCATGAAAACTTATTCGGTAATAACACAACGTCAACATTAACCTGACACATAATAATGAAGTTGTTACCTTCATCTTGTACACATGCCTCTTACTTGCCCTAATCCACTTATACCTAGCACTATCATCATATTAAATGGTTATATATTGTAGTGTATGCTTCTTCATGTTTTCACAACCGACGTCGAATAAGGTAGGTTCTTTTGTCATCATAGCAGCGTATGACTCTTTCGCACAAGTACGACCACATCATCACTGCACCGCGAAAGCTTATGATTTATTTACTATCATATCATATAGATAGAGCTTTTACGAAAAAAAAACTGTTTCCAAACTTTGATGCATCTTTTCCGGTACAAAAACTGGAGAAATTTGGCTATAACCAACGAGCGACCACCATAACACAGAAACTAATGCACCACATGAGTATTACAGTATTTACATTAAGGCTACTTTAAAATACCCATTCCCTTAACAGTGATACACTGCTTTAAAGCTTAACTGCGGCGGCTGCATTTCCGATGGAGGCGGAAATGTTGTAGGCCCGTGTACTCAGATTTGGGTGCACGTTAAAGAACCCCAGGTGGTCAAAATTTCCGGAGCCCTCCACTACGGCGTCTCTCATAATCAAATGATGGTTTTGGGACGTTAAACCCCACAAATCAATCAATCAATGCTTTAAAGCTTAAGGACACGTAAACGAAAACTATTATTTATATTTTGCTTACATTTAGGCAGCCTGACGTTTAACTCATTGGGTAGTATGTACTGTCGTGTTAATTTTCGTTATAGGTATAAATCATTGCAACGAAGTTGCGTACTCATTCAATAGTTTCATGCGTATACACCTTATTTTTTCATAAAAAAGCAATATCGACCATAGCATATAACGCGCTACAAGGCTTTTTTTTTACATCATGGACATGATGCGTACAGAAAGCTAGGGCATTACGACGGCATCGCATGACTTCTCGTGGGAGGCACCTCGGAGTGTTTAAACTCTCAGCATGAGAGAATAACCAAACGGACGTTATTATTAGCCCAAATATAAACGTAAAAAAATCCAGCAGTGGCTTAACTGGGCTATGCCAGGATATACGTAACGTGCAATAAAGGGGCGCCGCTAAACTGAACGTTTCACGCATGGCACTAATTGTTGGCGTCAACTCTTTCATGTACCACAGTCTTTCACACACGTCGCACACATATCCGTATAGATTGTTAACAGAGCCTGTCTCGAAGGCCTGAGTTGCACTGGCGCTTTCGCTAAGTTTCACCGTATTTGAGTCAGTAAATCGGCCTCCTGGCGACGGTGCTTTTTTTTTTTGCTAGACGTTCCTACTTTTGCTCAGGTGTCTCAGCAACACGTTTAGCTTTTTTCTGTTAGTTCTTTCTAATAAGAGTAATGTGTTCAGCTTGACGTCACAATACCACATTGTGAATATGAGAGACGCCGCAGCGGAGTGCTCCAGAAATTCCGACCACCCGGGGTTCTTTAACGTCAACCTAAATCTAAGCACACGGGCCGAAATCATTCATGCGTCCATCGAAAATTCAGCCGTCACAGCCACAGTTGGGATTCGATCCCACGACCTTGGAGTTGGTAGCCGACTGTTTGTTCTTACTACGTTTCATTGCTAACTACCAGGCAATTACTTCGGGATTCGATGAATTAAGCTTCTCTGCTCGTCTACAGCGCTGAGCAGCAATTTTGCTTTCCTTCCCCATAGCTATACCATACTGGCAAACGCCCCGCTGCATGCATGTAGCACCGCGGCAGACGCGATCATAGAAAGCAGCGTGCCTCGATGTGCACGCATAGAGTCATATATAGAAAGTTAAGAGCTCACTCCCATAGGCTGCTGCAGCTGATTTGGGTTTGCAGCGCTCCAAACGGGTGTTAGGAACTTTCGTAGCCTCCGAGATGGAGGCTACGAAATCTCGGAGTCTACGGAGGCTACATCTCGAAGGCCATTTTATAGCAATTATGATTATTATGAAGCCTCCGAGACTACTTCTATGTGTGTACTTCGTCTCTGAGGTCAATATTATTATTATAATTTTATTATTATAATTATTATTATTAATATTATTATTATTATTATTATTATTATTATTTTAACGGGTCTTTCGCATGTATCGATTAGCTTAGTGTAAGCTACACCGCCAGAGCGCAAGTACACGATGCTACTGTGTCTACGCACACATTTTAAATAAAATATGAGAAAAATTGCCGGAGCAAAAACTTTTATTTTCAAGTGATATTTTTGGTAAGCACATGCCCACTTTGTTAATGTTCGATAAACGCAGGTACGCAGATAAGTTCACTGCACTGCGAGACGCGGAAATAGAGCAGCCATATCATGATTATAAATTATACACAAAAATTGCCATATATACAACATTAAAAGAAGACACGTAGCAGAATAAAACTGCAATAAACTCGCACTGCTACACATACAGTGCACAATGCGACATGGCAGTAGTTGCCTCAGCACTTGACTCCGGCATGAACCAAAACAGAAAAGAGAAATGTTGGCTACATTTTCTTTCCCACATTTGCACTGATTTTCTTCTACACACGTCACATTGCTCTTTCGCGAAAAACAGTCGCAAGCAGTTGCCTCAGGAAAAACAAAGCAATTTTAGGTGCGATGCAAGCTCTTAACGAGGCAGGATTGTTTCTTCGGAAGATTACGTCCTAGTTTTAGCTAACAATCATTCTTCTAGATTCACAATTTCTCTCTTGTTGCTCTCTTCAGAGCTTTAAGCAATTTGCGAATGCTGTAGATAGCGATACCAAGCATAACTGCACTTTTTCAGAGTCACTCATGCACTGAGTACATGTACCGGCACAAAGAAGACCTAACAACGCGAGCGGGGACTCATTTTCTTGAGCCACGCAATAAACGATTTTGTCGTAAACGTGCTGCGCAGCGTTGCTAACAGTTTTTTAGGGGCGAAGCTCCTTATGGCATGGGTAGCGCGTCTCCTGTATGTAGCATCCACCTCTAGTTTTAGTCCTTGGAATGTCCGATAGATGGCAGTAGTTGTATATAATGAATATATGATGAAAAGATTCGAGATGGTGGTACTTGGGGTGTTCACTAGATGGACGGATGAACGGAAGGACATACATACAGACGGACTTTCGGACAGACAGACGGACAGACAGGCAGACGAACAGACGGACGCAGTCAGCGGATGATCCATGGTTTGCCGATAAAACCCTTCAAAGCTTCACTCCACTCATCATCATTCACACCGTGGATATGCTTAGATTTTTTTTTTGTGTGTGAAGCACTGCAAAGAAAAAAATAATACGTGTAGTGAAGAGCACAAAGCAGTTTTGTCCACCAACCAGCACAATGCGAGAAATGTTACTTGAAGGCTTCAATGACGAATGCAATACGCACTTTACAAATTAATGAAGGCATGCATACCTGATAGGTAAACGAAGCTGACAGGCAGACGAAACAAGCTAAGACAACGACACACGCCGGGCACGTTATCGAACATCTTTTATGGCGCCTCCCTGCTGCTGCCCGCAATTCTTCATTGCCATGATTGCTCATGAGCACAGAGCGTGACAACATTGCCGTCGCGTCGACGCCATGTGCACTTCTCTCGCATTCTATTCATGCCTGATCTCAGCCAGACGATATTGCTCCGCAACATTGCAGACGATAAAGACGGATTCAGACCACCATCGCAGTCGCAAAAACACGTAGACGTATAATGCACTAGAAAAGGTACTTTCGTAAATACCTGCTACGTGTGTTTCCTTGAAGCAGTGAGTGATGTGTTGCCATCTTACAGCTGGCGTGAAGCTGCGTAGCACCACCGCTTTTCGCCTGAGTGACCACTCTTGTAATTTTTACGTTACTATATTGCGCACGAGTCACGGGGTACAATAAGAATGTGTCTGCCATGGCTATGACGTCACTTCTCTGGAGTGCGCATATCGGGGAGACGCACAGTCACTGCTTCTCGCGAAAGCGCAGCACGGCTCTTGGACGCACGCGTGAAACCGCTTTGGTGTGGTGAGTATAGTTAACGCTAAGAATATTGTCTCTTCATGTGCACTACCGCCAGCCAAGAAAAGCGCACTAGTCACCAGTCAGCTTCTGAACAATGAGTTTTTACCTGTGTTATTCATGTGCTTATTCCCATGGTAATAACTGCACAGTGTTGCACTCGTGTTTGTGTTATGGCACACACTTTTGAGCAACCAGCATAGACAAAAGAAGCTGCGAAATAGCTCTGGGCACCATTTCGACGTAATTTTTCTCTCTCTCTCTTTATCACGAAAGTAAAATGCAGGGGTCCACAACTGCTCCAGTGCCGTATATCCGTCACGGTTATGACTTCGTAAAATATAAACTAATAGACTGCTATGAAAAAAGAAAACTGGAAGAAAAAACTGTTGCCGGGCGTTGAACCACTGACATCCCGCTTAGTCGCGCGTGGTGCGACACTATTCGGCCACAGCGCACACGTTCTTTAGATTAGTAACAGCAAGCAATTGGTATATACCTTATACCTTTCACCATCTTCAGAGCTCAGTGATTTCAGCGCGTTTTCATAATCAGTAGCTAGGTGGCGCGGAGAATGCTCTCTAAAAGTTGTCACCCCTCTCGCTGCGACGCACGCGCGCCTTGAAAAGGTGTGGTTGCTGGTGCATACGTGCTTATTTCGTCATACGGTCATCGGGGCGCTTTGCTTTGAAGTTACAATGATTAAAGAAGGCACAAAGGTATCTTCGCTCACCGCAGCACACGCGAAAGAAGCGCGCTGTTCACACACGAAGTAACGAGAGTTTGCGCTCATGAGGTGTATACTTGTGCTTTCGTGTTCGAGCAGCACGCTTGAAGTGTGTAGCTGAGAGATTTGTTAGCTCGCGCTTGTCTCGCGTGTGTTCTTTTCGTGCGTCCCTGCTGCTTGAGGTGCGCAATACAAGTTTCAAAACTACTGTACCATCTTCGCTTGCCATTACAGATTGTGGCTCTAGCATTCAATCCTTCACCCTTGTGGCAAAAAAACGCACAATAAGCGCTCAACTATCTCTGTGAAGACATATTTCAGTTTCATGTTATACTGATTCTTTTGGCAGGGGGACAAGCTTTGTTTTTTTTTCTTCCTATTCTCTCCTCTTGTTTTTATATTTTGTCCTATCCTTTCTTTTATAAAGCTGCACCGGTAAATGTGATCGATTACAGAAGCGACTAATTTAGTGGTTTCACGTAGTAAGCCTCTCAACGAGTGCGGTGGAGGTATTCAAATGAGATATCAATACACAGAACAACAGCTACACGGCTCTTATTTGAGTGAATCGCGTGCACGCTAAGCACACCTGTGAAATTCGGAAAATTTTTTCTCACGACACTTTCACCATGGCTTGGTGTTGAAAAACTTATACGACTGGTGAAAAACGTATGCTGTCAGTGCCCTATCAGTGCGAATTATATTCACTCGGCACATATTAACGCAAATAGCTGAGCATATCCGATAACTTTGCCGAAGAAAAGTCGTTACAATCAATCGACATTTGGGCGCGATAACTTCGTTGTTCGTATACGCGGGTAACATCGTGTAGGCTTAAGGTATGTGCTCTGTTGTTTGCTATGCTATATGAAAGGGCCGAAGAATGGTGCGCTTAGTGGAGGGTGAAGTTACCTATAGATGCATCTTCAAAATTGCAGCGCGCCTCGGCTGGATGACTCGGGTAGCCAGTGAGCCAGAAGCGCTTATGTTCTACCGGGTTATTTTCTACGATGTTTCTCGCCTTGGCAGATACTTGGATTTCTTACGAATTCATCAATCAGTTGCTGAGCACGCGTTGTTCTTCGTACATATTTTTCACTCTGCAGTTCGCTAGCTCCTTTTCTTTGCCGTCGACTTCATTCTCACCTGCGAAGTACACGAGGTCCGCGGTAAGCTGTCTATACTTCTCTCGTATTTCGATGGTGGAAGGAGCCTCTCGGCTCAAACACGAAAGTGCTTCAAAGGAAGTGGTTTGATGAATGGCTCAAGTCCCCACTTCTCGCTTCGGCGCGCGATGCCTAGGAAAACATTTCGGTTTTGTTCACCGAAAAACGCGAGAAAAAAAGTAATAAAGGATGCTCATGCAGCCGAGCGAACCAACGCCAGCGTTTGAAACGGCTTTTCTCGATATTGCTAGAGTGCGGGCTTCGGCTACACACTGTCGAGAGGCCTCGATGGTGTACCTTTCAGGAAAACGCTCCGCCGGAGTTTTCAGTTCAGCTTTTCTGAAATCGTTTTTTTTCGAAAAGTCGTTATCACATGCACGTGTAGCAAGACGGCTCTATTGTACTCGGTGCAACAATACTGTGACTGTATATCTTACTGCATAAACCCATTTATAAACGTAACAATACTAAGTTTATCTTAGATGCACGATGCGATGTGGACGAAACGGAAAACATTGGAGGCAGCTCTAAACTCGCCCGACCATGCACATTATCAATAGACGCTCAGTAGCCTTTTTGATGGACACTTTTTAGGGCCAGGTAAAAAAGAAAATGAGCCGAAAAAAAAGCGGCACTTGTCCCATTCGATTTCTTCATTCCATCTTGTGTCGCACTGCACTTGGAATTTTTCGCTGCTTTCGCGCGCTAGAGAGAGCAGTCAGCACAAAATACGGAACACATGGATAATAAGCAATATCGTGTATATTAACAAAGGCCTCTGTGACACCCTATGCACCCTTATAGTATCTGTTGTCTTTTTATTGCGACTCGATTTTATGCTAGCATACGCGAGACTGTCTGTCGCTGTACTGGACATCACAACTGTGGCGGAGCAGTACAAAATGAGAGGCAGCGAGCGACATGTTTATGTTTGCCAACTAGGGTGACTTAAGCAGGGCACGACGAAAATCGCACGGTAAAGTCGACGATAGTTATAGCGTGAGAATAGAACGACGACAAAAGGACAAGAAGGACACGAGCGCTCTTTGTCTCTTTGTCGTCGTTCTGTTCTCGCGCTATAACTATCGTCATGTCATACCAACTAGCCCAAACTGCCACACTTTAATGTCGAATAGGCGGCGCTTGTTGAATTAACTTCAACACATATGGAGAGGAAATTACACGCACGCCTATAGTGCCTAGTAGAGCGAACATACGAGACGAACATCGGCACTTCAGAATGGAGCCACGGCAAGCACGTCGCCCAGTGTTCGCTCGCTCGCGTAGTATGAAGTAAGAGAGGCGGCACATTCAAAATAGGCAAGGCGTATACATCCCGCCAAAGAGATTGCTGGTATACCCGTACTGCTGACGTCTGGTCAAAGTCAGTGTCCCTATCAGTCGAGGCAGCCGTATACTTGAGGAGGGATTGCGATTTGCGGCACAGAAGTTATGGCAGGGAGTCAAGAGAGGTAATCATCGAGAATACCGCTCTGGGAGCGTTGTTATCATAACTATTGTACCTTGTAGACGGTGCTTCGGAGAGACGAGTCTGTTGCGGTAGTGTCGTGATTGTGGTGCTCGGTTGCTGAACCGAAGGTCGCGGCTTCAATCCTTGCCGCAGGGGTTGCATTTCGGTGAAGGTGGCATGGTAGAGGCTGGTGTGCTGGGCGATGTGAGTGCACGTCAAAGAACACAATGTGGTCAAAGTTTTCGAAGCACTCCACCGCAGTGTCCTTCATAATCAGTTTGGGATGTTTATATGTACTGTACAAGTTTATATAATAATATTATTATTCAGAGACAAGAGCCACTGCAGATATCGTTCTGGATTTTATGTGCGTCAACTATGATATGATCATGGATCACGCCGTAGTGGAGGGCTCCGGAAATTTCGACCACGTGCACTGACATCCCAGAGTACATGGACGGGCCTCTACCATTTCGCCTCCACCAAAATGCGACCACAGTTGCCAAGATCGAACCTGCGACCTTAGATTAGACCAGCCGGTGCACACAAGACGAGAATCGGCAAAGCGGGCTGTGGGGTATTTCTGAAGGATGCCTAACATAGGGTGACCCTCTTTGACAAAGGAAGGGTGGGCAGGCCGTAAATATCTGCTGTAGAAACGATGGAGAATTTCTTGATCGCGTCCATGGAGTGTGTACATGGTGCGAGCCTTTAACGACAATTCTGCAGCTTGTGCTTCCCGATTCTCATGGGTCTAAGCGTCCAAGTGGATTTACAGCAAGTATATAGCACATTATTTCCACAGCATGTCTGGCCCGCGGCAAGCTATCAGGTGAAATTTCGAAACACGGACAGGCTGCAAAAAGACCGAAGATTCAGACGACAGGATACGTAGACAAATCATACAGCAGAAAATAGATACATTCCAAGCAGCTGCTGACCCGTACACACGTCGTCTGGCAAAGTCGTAAGGGGACGTCATAAACATGATATTATTGTAATACCATTGCAGGAGGACTGAAAGCTGGGCTAGGTGTTAAAATATGTTTAACTCGTATGCTATTATCTGGAATAACTTTTTAAATGGCCATCACTGCAGTTGCGGGAATGGCTGGTCAATTCCCGATCGTCTGCTTCGTCTTCAATGGTCTGCGCATGTGTGTTTGTGGAGGGAGGGGGGGGGGTTGTTTCTGTAGAAAAAAAAATGCTCGTTAGATGCCTTTTATCACTACAAGAAGGCGCTCAGCGCCACTCGGGTACAGGTCAATTTGCTTATTTGGCTGGTCTAGGGCAGAATGCTCTATTGTGCTTGTCTCATGACTTTTCATGGAAAGTTTAACCAAGTACATAGGAAGAGCCTCTAGAATTTATTGTATGCATTTTTGAAGTTCTGCATGAGAGCATGCCGGTGTATTTTTTCAGCGACACACGACATTTTGACTGGCGTGCTCAAAGCCACCTAGAAAAATATATCGAATCAACGAACAATCGGGTATTCACCTTTCTTCTTCGTCTATGGTCGTGCGCCGACATTCACTGTTGACGCCTCTTTCTTCAACGTAACGACAAAAACGTTCACGACTACGCCAGAAAATTTCGTCTCCAGGCTCGCTGACGCACGGCAACGTGCTCAACTCAACACGGAGGCCAGCCAACTAGACCGCAAGCTACGCTATGACAGCTTTCGTCGAGACGTCACCTTCCGTCCTGGAGATGAAGTACTACTTTGGACGCCTGTTCGTACACCCGGATTCTGTGAAAAGTTTCGGTCACGCTTTCTCGGGCCTTGCGTTGTTAGTGAACGAACATCTCCCGTTAATTACCTTGTCACTCCCGTCGAGGGTTCCTCGGACCATCGTTACCGTGCATCCGAGATATTTCACGTTTCACGCCTTAAACCCTTTGTTCGCCGTACTTTTGCCGCCTAAGTCTCGGCCGGGCCGGCCGCTCAAGTGCGCGGGGAAAATAAGTGTGAGCATCAATACTCGTTCCATCTTTTCATCTGTACATACTCATCATCACCACTCCTGTTTAGGTTGTGGGGCACATACTCGAAAAAATAAAGAAGATTCTTGAGGGTACTGGACGCCATCTTACAATATATTTACTAAGTGACTTTGGCTTGATGCTTGTGCTTCTAAGGAACCATTTGAGCAGCATGCATCCTACGCATTCTGCGTTTCACGACATGTCAGTGGAGTGGCGTTTACACTTGTGGGATTTGTCCCATTCCTGCGTCACGTTTCTGCCCGCTGGCAACTCTGTCATTTTTAATGTATCAGATATGAGTAGAGTGGTTTGCTCAATTTCTGAGGCACTTATCAGCGCGGGAGAGTTTCTGTAATTTGAAGTGGTACGTTTCGCGGAGTTATACACAACGTTACTCTAAAGCGGTGTCTATAAAATTTTCGCAAAAAAGAAAAACTTACATCCAGACACTTTTATAAAGTTGCGTTGAGCTGTTTCTATGAAAAAAGAACACAAATTTGTAGGGGTGCTATTTGACAAACAAAACTTTTGTGCAAACTAAGTCTTAAAATTGAAGCGTGCGGGACACTTAAAATAGAAAAAAATAGCATAGATTTATTTTCAGAAATGCAAAGATTCTGACGGATAACCTAAGTATTGTCATAAAATCGCAGTGGTGCAAGCCGGAAGTGCTTTTTCTACAATTACCGATCCCTAGTGCATAGCAAGAGAGACTGCATAATATATGTATTTGGGTCAACCAGACATTCGTGTTGTTCGAGGTATAGCGCATCCAGGACGCGACAGAGAAGAAGACACAGAACACATACACGGCGCTGTCTTCTCTGTGCCGTCCTGGATGCGCTATACGTCGAACAACATGAATAACCAACAAGCCCTCCGTGCAACCTTAGTAGACATTCGTGTCTCAAGCTACTCGATGCAACACGCAATCAACGGCAAGGCTGAGCTATGGTGCCTACCATAGAGTTTCTCACGAAAATACCTGCAGGAAAATCTGGCCCCCATCGTCTATGCGAGTTTCTTAACGGGCCTCGTTGAAACGCTGTGAATGACGGTGTACCTAAAAGGCTTGTGTTGGCTGGCGTGGAACGAGGCTTCGGTTCAAAAGCGGATACGAATGCGCAAATGAAGCTTCCATAAAGCAAAACTTTTATAAGGGGATCTCATTCGTGCGTATTATATTCTAAAATAAAAGTCTACTGACTTGGACGGCACAACCAAACGGCCAAAGAAAGAAACATACGAAAAAATTTGGCACAGGGGACGCAGGCTTTGCCATGCTCCTGCCAAGTTTAGCGGCCGTTGGTTACTTTTTACGCTTTGTAAAATTTTACACCGGCACAAAAGTTTTTATTGTTAAATAAAACACGTTTGTGTGCAATGAAAAAAAAACGTAAATAGCTTATTTCATGCTCTTATAGTAAAAAATCAACTATTTAACGTGAATCTAGGTGCGTCTTGAAGGTATGCAAATCTGCGTCACGCTCGAAGCTCACATACCCCGGCGTTTCCTTGCACTCAGCAGTTCACGAGTGGCAAATTTTCCTCTAGGTAATTTTGTGAGAAACTCTATGATGCCCACCGAACGCCACCTGTTTATAGTTTGTATGCCGAAACTAATGAATCGTGCTATGAAGATTGAACACAACTTGTACTTACTTATGCTCTCAAGGTCAGTAATTAACAAATATAAATGTTCGGACGAGTCACATCGTCTAAGCAACGAATGCACCTCACACCTCTTGTACGCACGCGCCAAGGTAGCTGCATTGAAGGAGACACATACGACCACTTGTCAACCCACTGGTTTCAGTGACAGCCGATGCATGCTCAAAAATATTCATCAGCCATATCGGTGGTAATACGACAATTATTAAGCGATGAAAGGAAGGCGAGAACGTGGTTTTGGCTTTGATGACGTGGATCAGTCAAAAGTGATTGGCGCTTGCGATTTCTAGTTATTGGATTTTTCGAAATAACAGAACATGAACGAAATTTCATCGATTATAATCGTTTGACTTGAAGACAAAGCGAAATTAGTTTGTAAGGTGTCGTGAAAGTCATGGGTATGCCGCATGTGCCTAGCCAAAGAATGCGTTTTCGGGGTGCCACAAAAACTACGGATGGGGCAGAGAACGGAAGGCGCAGTGAGCTACGCCAAACAAGACAACTATGCATTCGTGGAAGATGGCTTAATCGAGCAGCACATGTTTTCCGCGGCTATGCTGTGTGGTAACCAGGGGATTTCTTGTTCTGCGAAGGTTTTTTATCGTTTCCTAAAGGCAGCCGGTGAGCACATGAATTGGGACCCATTATTTGAGCAGGTATATATTTTGCACGAGTACATGTAAGTAAACCCAGTTCTCTGCAAGCCTGACTGAACTGACAAAAGTGCAGTGTCGCTTGACTAATTGGCGAAGACGGCTGCCAAATTCTTTTCAGAAAAATGCGTTCATTGAAGCATTCGAATTCGAGTGGGCTTGGCTACATATTTTTAGTTTCTTTTACTTTCAGCGAGTTGTTGAAATTATGTGAAGTAATTACATAGGCTGCTTCCTGCTCATAAAATTTTTGTAGCCGTTGTTTCAAAATTTGTGAGTCTTTACTTTAATGAGTGTCACTAAAATACACGTGATACAATCAACGATTCTAAAAGTTATTACAGAGAATGTCGATGGAGCCAACATTTTGACAAGTGAACTTTTCTTCGTAAAGGCAATGTTGTTACCCTGACGAAGAGAGGTCGAACTGCCGAAACGCTGTTTCTATCGACGTTCTTTCTCGAAAAACTTCTGATCGCTTCAAGCCTCTGCTTGCCTCTTAACTTCAGTCTCGTTTTGTGTTAAATGTTTGTAGAAAACGATGCGCGCCGTTTTAACAAACGAGATTAAGTCAAATACGACGTGTCCTACTCGCAATCGTTGATATTTGCAGTAGTTCAGATATTCTGTGTACAACGTTTGCTCATTATGTCCGTATGTCAGTCGTAAGTTTTAGTTGTTTTTATAGATCCACGCTTTCACACTGCTTGTATGTCTGTTGTTTCTGCAGTTAAAGTTTGCAATAAAAGTTTATTTTATTTGTGCTGATCGAATATTGTATTACTCAGATATCAGTCAGCTAAATGTTCGCCTCTTCAAAAAACATGAATAAAATAAAAAAAAAGTATAACGAATTTGTACGAATAGCCACATCGCGCAAACGGCCAGCGGAACTGAAAGAAGGCACGAGCGCATTCCGCTTGCACGCCAAGTGGAAAGGAAAGCTTTCACGGCATCCCTCCTCATCTCAGTTTTTCGTCCTTTCCCTCTATTTTGAGACTTCACTAGCGACGTCCTGAAAGACAATTTCTGTTCGTGATTTAATTCTAGTAGGATGCCAGGCAACTGCCAGTGGTTTTAGCGGCACTGCCGATAGCTAATACATGGAAGGTATAAGCAGTTTCCACTATTGCCGCCCCCTGATTTAGCCACCCATTTTAGCAGGTGTCACAGCCAGCCGGAACTTAAAAACACCGTGATCGTATTGCGATTGAAAAGTACGAAAGAAAAAAAAAGGAGAATATTGAAGCCTTCGCGATGTACATCGGTGAAAATTTGTGTGTTATTGCGCCATCGATGCATTTGACGGATGCGGAAGTGTCATTTTTACATACACAAAAAAGACATAAACAGAGCTGAAAGCGTAACCCAGATGATTATTCTCTTGTGTGCTTGGCACCGCTGTCCTTCTTCCTGTCCCCCTGTATACATGTGTCATTAAATAAACTGTTCTTATTTCGGGCTCGTGCACTCTAATACATGTGTTTGTTGTAAGTCTTTCCTCGTGGTAAAACAGCGTCGGAGTGTCAACAAAATTTAGAAACGCGTCGTTAAAACTTGATGTGGCACGGCGAGCAGGCACCTGTATGCGTCATCACCAGTCATCCATCGTTTGGGGCGTATGATGCTGCCAAGTCCGTTCTCAGAGTAATTATTGGCGGCTATTTCGGTATTAAATGTGGGTGTTCTGCTGATACAGCTCAATATGTCTTATTTTTGGTTTGAATAGGCGTTCACCTTCGAACTATGCTTCAAGGAGAAAAAGAGATGTAAAATACGAGACCATCGACATTTGCGCCGTTCTCTTTTTGACTGATGATAAAGAGATTGCTACTTGTTGAACTTGCTTTTTCACAGAAGTATCATGCATCTCAGGACAACAGTCAGCCAGAAAAAAAAGACGAGGGGAGATCGTTAAACACACACGTTTTGATTTAAAACCAGTAGAAAATACATATCCCTTCAATAACTGTAAACAAACAAACAAAAAAGCAAGACCCTCACAAAAATAAAGCTATCTCACAGACAACAAGCACAGGAAAAAAGCGACTATAAAGCAAATGCGTTTGTCGCTTTTTAAACTCATGCCGTTCTGTGCCGATGCGCGATGAGACGAGTAGACTTCGGCGTCCGAGTTGGTGACACCGTCCTTCTCCGGTGAAGAACGCGAGCTGCGTTGTCGTTGAGGCTGGAAAGCTCAAAGTTCAGTGACCTGCGCCTTGCAGATACTTACACTTGCCAGCGTCTCCTAAGAATACGAATGATGAACCGATTCAGATGAGGCTTAAGGTGCGCTCGGTGCTCAGGCCGATGGCGCTCCCTGGCCGTTGTGGGTTGTCGTGATTCCCATCTGGTTCCTTGTAGTAGCCCTTACGGAAACCGAGTATATAGTGCGATGCCGTGGAACAACGAGAGCTGGAGCACCCGAAACGCAAGCCGGTGATGCTTGTGCCCAGCTCACGCGCTAACGATGATGATGACCTTATAGATTTTGTTGTTGTTGTCATTAGATAGATGGCGCTAACCCACAAAGGGTGATTGGCAAAGAACCGGGTGGCAGGATACCAAAATGAAACTCGAACTGATCTGAAAAGTTAGTTTAGAGATAAACCTGCGAATAAAATAAAAATGGTTACTTAGTGTTGTGTCTTCGCGGTTTCTGTGTGTGTGTGCGCGCGCACCTGTTGACGCCTCAGCTGGCCGCCTGCACCACATCGGACTTTTGCTACTACCACGTGCGCATCGTTATCTGACTAACACTACGCTGCCTATAAATACGTTATACACTTTTGAATAAACGTTCTTTTCATTCTGCTGACTACGTTGACACATTGCTGGTCCGGCGCTGCTATGCGCACACCATGGCTATGCTACAGTGGCGACGAGGATGTTCACCACCCATGCAGTGAAAGACGACCCTGAGCCTGACACTACGAAAAATCGAGCAACCAAGGCGATCATGGCTCACCACCAGCTTCCGGACTTCGAAGAGAGCAAAGATAAGTGGACGCCATACCTTATCAAAGCCGAAGCATACTTTGAAGCGAATGCCATTGAAGACTCGACTAAGAAAAGAGCAATGCTGGTTGCTGCCTTAAGCACGCACACGATACAAGTGCTGGCAGGGAAAGTGGCTCCAAGCAAGCCGAATGCGCTGACTTATGAAGAAGTCGTGGCAGTGTTGAGTGAGCACTACGACCCCAAGCGACACGAAATCCCATAAAGTTACAAGTTTTTCAGTCGATGTCAAGCGGAGGGTGAGCCCATTAATGAATTCCTGGTCGACATTCGGCGAATAGCTGATAATTGCAATTTTGGCAGTGCATTAAATCGCATGCTACGAGATCGCATTGTGTGTGGTGTCCGGTCAAGTGCACTACAGAAGCAGCTACTTGCGAAGCGGGAATTAACATTAGAAGACGCTGAAGCGATGGTCCTTTCAGCTGAAGCTGCAGATAGTGGCGTGAAAAACATAAACGGATCTGGATTGACACCAGTGTTAAAAGTACAAGCGTATCAGCAGAAAACACCGCAAGACGAGAGACGGAGGGCTACACGTCAAGAATGCTCAAGGTGCGGTAGTGCAAAGCACAATGAGAGCGGTTGCACCTGGTCTAACGCTCGCTGTTATCGCTGTGGAGAACGCGGTCACCTTGCGAGGAAATGCCGAAGCCGCGGTCCTCACGAGCAAGGAACAGCAAGCAGGGCACAAACCAACATTCTCACGGGGACGGAAGGTTCGACAGACGACGAACACGAAGCAGCGCACATCTGGACCTTGGCTTCGGAACGGAAGAGTTGTCTGGTGCCACCAATTCGCCGAACGTTCTCTTGGTGCGGTGTGCAGCTTACCATGAAAGTTGATACTGGGTCACCCGTTTGTGTTATCCCACGTCAACTGTACGAGAAGCACCGCGACCAATGGCCGAAACTGAGACCATTCAGTGTGAATTTATCCTGCTCCACAGGACGACTGCCAGTGCTTGGGGAGCTTGCGCTCAGTGTTTCTCATAAGGGAGTGACGGCGGAGTGTGCGCTGACCGTGTTAGACTGTGCGGGACCAAGCCTCTGTGGTCGAGATTTAATTCAGCTGCTGGACGCCGCTGGTGCTCCGGTGGTTCGCGTTGCAGGAGACTCTGAGCCCACAGAACAAACGGGGAAGTCCAGTGTGAATAGCATATTCAACGACTTCAACGACGTGTTTTCCGAGGAACTGGGGCTCATCACAGGCCCTCCGGTCAGTCTGCACCTAAAAGAAGGCGCCGTACCTAAGTTCTGTAAGTCCAGACCCATTTCATGTGCGCTACGCGACCGCGTGTCACTTGAACTTGATCGGTTAGTGTACTTAGGCGTGTTATCACCGGTGGCACACTCGGAATGGGCGTCACCTATAGTCGTAGTTCTTAAGAAAGACGGCGCAGTGAGAATCTGCGGTGATTTGAAGGCCACAGTGAATCCTGCATGCGCCACTGAACAATATCCCTTGCCTATCATTGAAGATATGTTTGCGCAACTACACGATGGGGATTGTTTCAGCACACTGGATTTACGGGACGCATACAATCAAGTGGCACTGGATGAGTCGGCAAAGAAAATTTGCGTCATTAACACACCAAGAGGGCTTTTTTGCTACAACCGACTGCCTTTCGGAATAGCCTCTGCACCCGCGATATTCCAAAGAAAAATGGATGAGGTTCTAGCTGGTCTGGTGGGTGCACAAGCTTACCTTGACGATGTGCTCATTTCTGAAAAATCAAGCGACAGTGGTGAAAGGCTGAAAAACGTTTTGGAGCGGTTTAGAGAGAGAGGCGTAAAGTTGAGACACGATAAGTGCAAGCTGCGCAGCCCAGCAGTTACCTATCTCGGGCATCGCATCGATCGCGATGGGCTTCATCCGACAGAGAAAAACCTCGATGCTATCATGCAGGCGCAGAGCCCCCGTAATGTCAGCGAACTGCGGTCTTTTTTGGGAATGATCACGTTCTACGCGAGGTTTCTGCCTAACATGTCGACCACACTTGTTCCTTTGTATCAGCTGCTGGAAAAGAATGCGCGCTGGCACTGGAAACAGCCTCAAGAGCTTGCGTTTAAGGTGGCTAAGCAAAGCCTCAAAGCAGCCAAGGTTCTCGTCCGTTTCGACCCTTCGAAGGAACTAAAACTTGAGTGCGACGCGTCGCCATACGGAGTGGGCGCGGTCTTGTTTCACACGATAGGAAACGTCCACAGGCCGATCGGCTTTCGCTCGCGTACGTTAACACAGGCGGAGCGCAACTATTCACAGCTCGAGCGAGAGGCACTGGCACTGGTGTTTGGCATAACTAAATTCCGCGACTACCTTCTAGGTCGGGAATTCACCTTGGTGACTGACCACCAACCGTTGCTGGGCCTGTTGAGGTCAGACAGGCAGACGCCCACAATAGCCGCTGCCCGGATCCAACGTTGGGCGCTTCAGCTGGGTGCCTACCGGTACCAGCTGCAGTACGCCCCAGGACGACAGATGCTGAATGCTGATGCCTTAAGCCGCCTGCCGCTGCAAACTACGGAAACTGACGAAGACGGTGAGCCACCCGAATATGTACTCTCGCTAAACCAGCTGAACAACGGTGTCGTGACAACGCGTGAGCTGAAGGCTTTCACCGCTTCGGATCCTGTCCTGGCAAAAGTCAAACGGTACATATTACATGGGTGGCCCAGACACGCCAACGGGCTGGCAAGGGACATACTGCCATTTTTTGACCGTAAGCTAGAGCTATCCGTTGCACATGACCTTGTTTATTGGGACAATAGGGTCATAATACCAGCCGAAGCAAGAGTGCAAGTGCTGCAGCTTTTACATGAGACTCGCCAGGGTTCGCCGGCAATGAAATCTGTCGCGCGCTCTTTGTTTTGGTGGCCAGGCCTAGACAGAAATATTGAAGAGGTGTCTACTCAGTGCCAGAACTGTGTTCAAAATTTGCCGATGCCAACCGCGGCGCCCGTTGTCAAGTGGCCGGAAACCGGCGAAAGGTGGTCCCGCATTCACATTGACTACGCGGGGCCGATCGGCGGAAAAATGATACTCGTCATAGTTGACGCCCACACGAAATGGCTCGAAGCCATACCTCTGTCACATGCTTCAACAGAAACCACCATTAACTGCTTACGTGCCATTTTCAGCAGGTTTGGGGTACCACGCACAATCGTGTCCGACAGCGGGACTCAGTTTTCCAGCCATGATTTTGAGGAATTTGTAGCAAACAACAACATAGTGCACCTCCGATGTGCGCCCTACCACCCCCAGTCTAATGGTGCAGCGGAAAGGGCAGTGCGTACTATAAAAGATGGCCTTCGAAAAATGAGGAGAGGAAAGCTAGAGGAGAATCTGATACGCTTGCTGTTTAACTATCGGAGGACGCCACAAAAGTGCAGTAAATCCCCAGCAGAGTTGCTCTTGGGTTACCAAATACGCTCACGGCTGGACACATGTTTTCCTCCAGCCCTTACAGGATCAAAAGAAGACCAAGAGGACTGGCTGCCGCTACCAGGAAGTGACGTATACGCCCGCAATTATGGTGCGGGGAGCAAATGGACGCCTGGAAATGTGAAGGCGACGTCTGGAGCGAGAATGGTGACCGTGAACACTCCGGACGGGGTCGTCCAGCGGCATGTTGATCAACTTCGCCCGCGACAGGACTCGCCACCAGTAACAACTGCCACAAGTCCCAGCGAGTCAGACCAAGCAACGGAACCATCGCCTCCGGAAGCGGTAAGCTCGAATGCAGGCATGTCTTCTCGGCTCATCCCTAATGATGCTGGTTCTGCACAACGTGCATAACCGAAGATCACGGCCGTCCCGATGAGTACCGGTGTCGCCCAGCAAGCCCTCAGGCGTTCAACAAGAGAACGCAAGACAGTACAACGCTTTCAATTCTAAGGGGGAAGGAATGTTGTGTCTTCGCGGTTTCTGTGTGTGTGTGCGCGCGCACCTGTTGACGCCTCAGCTGGCCGCCTGCACCACATCGGACTTTTGCTACTACCACGTGCGCATCGTTATCTGAGTAACACTACGCTGCCTATAAATACGTTATACACTTTTGAATAAACGTTCTTTTCATTCTGCTGACTACGTTGACACATTGCTGGTCCGGCGCTGCTATGCGCACACCATGGCTATGCTACACTTAGCAAGCGGTCAAACCTCCTCTTGTTCCTTACAGAAATCTGAAAAAAGAAGGATAGGCTAGCACGGTAATATTTTTGTTGCCTTCATGTAGTCCCACACAGTAGAGCATACATTCATGTGGCAGTAACCCGATTAGGTGCCGCCAAGTGATAAATGTACAGTAACATTTACGTTTACTCTGAACTTGTGCAATGCGGCTTCTAAAAATCTTTTTATCTGATAAGAATGACGACAGACCGAAAAGGTATGTTCAATCGTTTCAATTTCGTTATAAAATGCACAACTTGGACGCCTTCAATCCAGCCTTGCTTAAGAAATAATTTAGTTGCGGAACTGCCCAGCTCAATCTCGTATAAGTAACTTCTATCTGGCGAGATACGCATGACTGTTTATTGCAGCAATGCCCAAAATGCTTGAACTTTTCAATATTATTCAATTTGCTTATTTGATATTGCAAGCAAGCATTTCTGAACCTTAACTCTGTCACGTAGGCCGTATCGGGTAAAGCTGGGATGATGAGTCCGCTCAGAGATACTGCTGCTAAAGAGTCCGCAATTTCGATCAAATATAATCCACGTTCGTGTTTTTGTACGTTTTTTCGTATCAAATGACAAAACGTCTTTATCAGCTCCTCATTTTCTGCCGAAGAAATTGCAGTATATACTGATAGTGCATCTGTAATGATCACTGCTCACGATCGAAAACTCATGGCCATATGGGCACGTCATGATGATGATGCTCTTTGGATGATTGGTGTGGTATTGGTTTGAAGCACCCTTATTACTGTTGTGGGTTGGCAACAGTTAGAATGCACTTATGGCTATTCTATCTATGCTCGCAACTGTGCATATAGTTTAGTTTCGTTTGATTAAAGGTAGTTCCATGGTGCTCGTTGACATGAGCATTTTGGCGTCCGTGTCTTTGCTCGTGCCCGTTGCTCTGCGACCTGAAACAATAACTGGCACTTACCCACTCAGGGAACAGCCATGAGTCGTACAGATACTACATACTAGATTAATTAACTATTATATTAGGTGGCAATGAAGATTACAGATGAAATTGTATTGAAGTTGTAATTATGATGGATCCTAATTTTAGTGTACAATATTTGCGTAACCTCGCAGTTACCAATAATATTTTTGCTGAGATGGCACAATGTGGAACTATCAGCGATGGACTCAACAAGTACATCTTTTTGAGTCGAATACAAACTTTCCGACAGCATTGAATATATACCTGTTTGTGTTTCCCAGCGCAGAGGCTCCCGAAAATGTCAGAACGGCCGATGAGCATGGCAGACCATTTTCTCGCATTGTAATTTCGATATTACGTATTCTGTGCAAGTAAAAACGTTGGCAGCTCAGCAAGAAGCGTTATAGTTTCGTGTTCGCTGCAATAGAAGCAGAAAGGAGGGATCGCCAAGCCTTCTCTGTGCATGTAAAATTTCAGATTAGGAATTCTACATGAAAATATAATTGTTACAACGTCTGTCCGTCTTGTTACACGCCATTTCCTGCTCCAAGGCAAGTGAAGGCGCAACAAGTCTAGTGATAAAGCCAGACTTGAAGTAAGCAGAAATAGACTATAATTTCTGACCTTTGCTGCAGTGAAAAATGCCGTAACTGGAAGGAGAAAAGAACTGGACTTGCCTGAGAAGCCTTTGCCAGAGTGTCCGTTCCTTCATTCAGTACTATTCCTTTGTGACCCGGCACCCAAAATAATCGTAGGTTACGCAAATGATGAGGAACAAGTAATCGCAATACTCTTAAAATATTCGATTCTGTTGGAGTAGTGATAGCAGAACACAATGATGAAGAATCTGTAACTACAGCCACAGAAGTTATTGATAAGGCAAGCCGACGTAGGGCCAAACTAACAGCTGAAAATTCAGTCAAAACATTTGCGTAAAATTAGGAAGTCTATTAGCAAACGACCAGTTTAGTTGTGTAGCAAATGTTCCCACCCCAGCCTTTTCTACTATTAGCAAACGACCAGTCTATTTGTGTAGAAAATGTTCCCATCCCAGTCTTTTCTACACATTGCAAAGCATCAGTCGCTATCACAACCATCGGATTAATCTGATTTAAGCGGTCCTGAAAAAGTCCATTCAGTACATTACAAGGTAGAAACTTCGCATTGTTAGGGAATGTATCATCATATAATATGGCCAATTCACTTAACCTGCCACTCATTGTAACTATATTGTTAAGCCTTATCTGTAGCCCCACCGCGGTGGTCTAGTGGCTAAGGTACCCGTCTGCTCACCCGTAGGTCGCGGGATCGAATCCTGGCAGTGGCGGCTGCATTTTTAATGGAGGCGAGAATGCTGTAGACCAATGTGCTGAGATTTCTGGAGCCCTCGAATACGGCGTCTCTCATCATGAAATAGTGGTTTTGGGACCATAAACCACCCATATTCATTATCAATCAAGCTTTATCTGTAATGCGTTCAATAGCTGCTGGGTAAAGATTACCTGAGGAGTGTGAAAGCGAGGCCACGTGACACTAAAAAAATAACCGAGCTGGTTGGCTGATGAATATTTATTCGTCTAGTCTTATTGACGATTAATAAACTCTTAAGCATGTTTGAACTATTAGTAATTTGAACCTAACGGGCATAGAAGAGATTCGGGATTTCTTATAGAGAACTGAGTTTGCTACAAATTGCGATAGACACAGGCACCAAAGAAGTGTTAGGCGCTCAAAAAGAGCTAGTGAGCGTAACTTTTATGCTGGAACGCCAGAAAATAAAGCACGCCTAAGCTACAGTCAGGGCGTTTGCACATCAGGTAAATAATAAGTAATATGTCTGTCCGCATGCCCCACGGACTATTACTAACTCTTCTGAGTAGTCCCATCGCACATGACGCTTTGGTCGCTGTATGTTCAATATACATACGCCAGTTGAACTTTCAATCATACATACTGCCGAGGAACATGACTGTTTGCACTTGGGGAATGTCTCGTTGGTGAATTGAGAAGGATATATTTATATTGCCTTCCGGGTAGAATGCCAGAGCGGTACAGTGTTTTACATTATAGGTCAAACAAAGTCTGCCTTACCTAACTTTCAAGGTGGATAGGTGTCCTTGTAAAAGAGCATAAAGGGATTGAATGCTATCTGCTGAAGCAAGGAATGCTGTATCATCTGCGTAAACATTGGTGTTCACTCTTTGATGACGAGGAATCGAGATAAGCAAGATACTAAATAGTAGCGGGGATACAACAGCTCTTTGGGGAACACCGCGTGTCTGTCTAAATTTATCTGCTGAAATCTCGCCCTGTACACAGTAAAACTTCCTGTCCAGAAAGAACTCAGTCGTCCGTGCTATAACATAGCTAGGCAAGTCAGTATTTGCTTTTATATTGTCACGATATGATGTCGCCCCGCTCGCTCTGTTTGAGCAAGCGGTATGAACGCAAGAAGGGGGACACAGGGTGTGTAGCACAAAAGCACGGCCTTCATTTCACACCCCCGCACAGACATAGACGATTGATTGATTGATTGATATGTGGGGTTTAACGTCCCAAAACCACCATATGATTATGAGAGACGCCGTAGTGGAGGGCTCCGGAAATTTCGACCACCTGGGGTTCTTTAACGTGCACCCAAATCTGAGCACACGGGCATACAACATTTCCACCTCCATCGGAAATGCAGCCGCCGCAGCCGGGATTTGAACCCGCGACCTGCGGGTCAGCAGCCGAGTACCTTAGCCACTAGACCACCGCGGCGGGGCCAGACATAGACGATTATACGCAGAAAAATAAAGCTAACAATAAATAGCAATGTCCCCAGAGCGAAATGATGTACCATTCTTATTACAGCAAAGTCTCACGCCCGTCCATATCGTCCCACTCAGCAACTAACGTCTCATGCATAAACTAGATATAAGGTATCGGCCACTGACACCCGAGCGTCGATCACCGCGTCCGTGAATGCTGTTCATTCTTCTGTTGTGGAAGAGCACTCCGTCCACGCGTTGACGTTCCCATTCGGTGGGGTAAACTGATGGTGCCCACAGGAACTACGGCACCTTTAAGACCGCTCTGGCTGGTGCGCCGATAACGTGGCAGACAGTAGTCTGCAAGCCCAGGCCTCTTGAAGGTCGGTGGCATGACGCTGACCTGTCCTGGCCACTCGCTGCACCACCCACAAGCTGGACGACCGGGGTGCAAAGACGGTAGCTCACTGAGGTGGCTACTCGGGCGCCCCTCGACCCGTTGCAGTACTGGGGCAGGACCCAGGCTGCCTCGATCATCCGCCGTCTTCTTCCCCCTCTTGCCGACGGTTTTTTTTCATGCGTGTCTTCCCCAGTATGACGTGCCCCAGTACACTTCTTTATTTTTTTCTCCCAGTTTTTTTCTTTTGGCCTTTCGCCCATTCGTTCTCTTGTCTTTCTCTTGTCTTGCTTTTTTTTCCACTTCACTTGTCAATCCTGACAAAATAGCCCCCACATTCTCGAGTCTTCGATCCCCAAAACCTTCCTTCACACCGGTACCACACTTCACGTAACACCTCACCTCATTGCACGTAGCCGACGCTTCACTACACTAGCACCACACTTCAACACAACACACTCTGTCACAACGCATGTCCCCACTGTATCGCTATCATCGCTAAGATGTCAGTGCGCACCGCGACCACTTCACGGCACATCGCCAACACTGCACCACACGTCACACACACTTCCGTGGAGGTCACCAACAGTTAACCACACCATTGCGTACCAAACTTCGATGTCCTAGTGTCGTAACACATGGATGTCCCAGAAACAGTGAATCAGTACGCACGACGGTGCCAACTGAAATTCCATCAAAGAACAGATTCGAAAAAAAATTACTTTATTGAATATTTACAACCTGTATAAACAGATTCTCCAAAGTCGCAAGCCATAAAGAACGACCGGTCATTCAACTGAAGGCTTATGTGGTGGCGTCCCAAATTAGGCGATTGGAAGAGATTGAAAGATACGACGCCCCGCCGTGGTGGTCTAGTGGCTAAGGTACTCAGCTGCTGACCCGCAGGTCGCGGGTTCAAATCCCGGCTTCGGCGGCTGCATTTCCGATGGAGGCGGAAATGTCGTAGGCCCGCGTGCTCAGATTTGGGTGCACGTTAAAGAACCCCAGGTCGTCAAAATTTCCGGAGCCCTCCACTACGGCGTCTCTCATAATCATATAATGATTTTGGGACGTTAAACCCCACAATCAATCAATCATGGAAGATAGGACCTCCGTCTTGCAAAGACCATTTTTAGAACGCACATCTACATCGACATTACCCTCCTAGTTGTCTCACTGTATTTATCTTTTGCCACCTTAAGGCGCTGCTGCGACCTGCCATTTTTCCGTTCGAACTACTTTTTTTTCGTTGCAATCCTCAAGTTCAAGCTGCGTTTTCGTTACACTTGTCTGATGTACACTGTACTCCTGTCTAGCTTCTTCATTACTGTTAAAAGCCCGTAACTACAATTCCTTTTATACAATCTCCTTTTTTCTCATAAAGTGGTTATAAGCACATTCATCTGCTGCTTTATCTTTCTCCGCCTGCTCTTTGGCAGTTTCCCGTGCCTTAGCGTGTTTTTCTCTTAATCTTTCCCGTTATTGGCGGTACAACTCAATAATTTCTGCAGGCGATAAACCCGCGGCCTGTCCAGCCGTCGTATCCGTTAGAGGTCTATCCCACCACCCAAGAAAGTCCAGGGCACGTGACGAACTTCAATGAATCCTGGCAGGCTCGCCGAAATTTTCACAATTTGTTGTCCGGCGCGTTTCGTTTGAGTCAGCGGAATAGACGCAAGAAGGGGCACACAAAAACATGATCTTCGTTGCACATACACAAAGATTCAAATAAATACACACACAAGAATAAAACTACCGATAAGCAGTTTCTCAAAACACAACAATTAACAAGTCTTACCGCAGCCACGTCCTACGCGCGTCCCTTTATTCACACTCACACAAAAAGTGGTTCTAAGAGAGAAAGGAAGAGAAAAGTGAGCCCCGTAACTGTCTGCTTCAGCGAGTGACACCTCAACAGTAGCTCGCAAGGGATGGCTGTGAGGAGGGATTAAAAGGATAGGAATAAAGGTGTAGAGAGAGAAAAAGATGGATGAGGTAAGCAGAGAGCGACGGCATATCGAGGGATTAGGAGAGATAGGAAAGACGGAAAGATAGGGTTGAGAGAGAGAGATGTTACTTTTATTGAAAGGCAGGTAATTAATCCTGCGTATACAAATCGCTGGTTCACAACACTACATCGGGAACGTGATCGGGATCGGAAAAACAGGAAGAGGGAGGAGAAAACTTGATTAAGATACAAAGTGAATAAATAAAAAAATTGGCATATTCCATATATTACACTTACAGCGGTAATCGATGATATGCGGAGCACAAATGAGGAAGGTTGATATGTCACTTTTTAATCAGCACAACTTCATCAGGTGGACGTAAATTATGCCGTACATGACTTCCATGTCGTGATTATCATGTTTAGACGTGTTAACTACCTTCGACATCTATTTGCGTCATGTGATACCCAATTTGGTATATGTAAAGCTAGCGAAACGGCCATGAGCACGCTATCAGCGTAGGTTGTAGTCATGTTTTACATGACACGCATGACATTATTACCATGTTTGGACGTGTCATTTTGCTTTCGTCTTCCATTCGCGTCACATATTACCAAATTTGGTGCATGCGAAGCTAGCGAAATGGCCGCGGGCGCTTCATGAGCTTATTATCTTGTCATGTTATTACGTTACGCACATGCCATAATTATCGTGTTAGCACCAGTCATATACCTTTGTCATCCATTGACATCACGTAATAACAAATTTAGTATATGTAAAGCTAGCAAAACGACTGTGAGCGTATCATGAGCGTGGTATGTTTCCACGGTCTTACATGACGCGCGTGTCATGATTATCATTTGTTCACAAATAATATACCTTAGTGATCCAATCACGTCATGTCACACCAAATTTGGTATATGTGAAGCTAGCGAAACAACCGCGAGTGCACTATCAGCGTAGCACGTAGTCATGTTTTACATGACCCGCATGTCATGATTATCATGTTTTGACGTGCCATTTACCTTTGTCGTCCGTTCGCGTCACGTAATACATAATTTGTTATATGTGAAGTTATAGCAAAACGGTTGCGAGTGCATCTTGAGCGTGGAATGTAGTTATGTTCTTACATGACACACATGCCATAGTTATCATGTCTGCACCAGTCATATACTTCGTCATCAAGTGAAGTCCTGTAATACCAAATTTGGTATATCTGAAGCTAGCGAAACAACCGCGAGTGCAGTATCAGCGTAGCGCATAGTCATTTTTTACATCATAGGAATGTCATGATTATCATGTTTTGATTTGCCATTTACCTTTGTCGGCCGTTCGCGTCGCGTAATACCAAATTTGTTATATGTGAGGCCATAGCGAAACGGCCGCGAACGCATCTGAAACGTGGAATGTAGTCCTGTTCTTGCATAACACACATGTCATGGTTATTATGTCTGCACCAATTATATACATTTGCGGTCAATTCAAGTCCTATAATACCGAATTTGGTATATGTCAAGATATAGCGAAACAGCCACGAGCGCTTCTTGAGCGTGCAATGTAGTCATGTTCTTGCATGACACTCACGTCATGATTATGATATTTTCACCACTCATATACCTTCATCATCCATTCACGTCACGTATTACCAAAGTTGGTGTATGTGAAGCTAGGGAAACGACCGCAAGCGCACCGTGAGCGTGGAGTGTAGTCTTGATTTCAAGACATGCATGTCTTGATTTCCACGTTAGGGTCTGTCACTTATGCTCGCCATGCAGTCATGTCATACCTTAACAGTTTTGTAATATGTCATGTGAACGAAACCACCGTAAAAGCAGCAAGACCATGAAATGCGAATAATGACAATCATGACACACGTCATAATATTCATGTTACAAATAGTCACTTATGCTCGACATACAATCATCTGAAACATACAAATTTTGCTGTCGATACCATAATTGAGACAGCCAGGAAAGCTAGAAGTCATAGGTGGCTGGAGAGATAGGTAGATAGCTAGATAAATAAATAGATAGATAGATAAATAGATAGATAGATAGATAGATAGAGAGATAGATAGATAGATAGATAGATAGCTAGATAGATAGATAGATAGATAGATAGATAGATAGATAGATAGATAGATAGATAGAAATGCTCAAAGCCACTGAAGTTCGCTAAGAAATGCTTCGCATTTATTAACAAATAAATCAAAAACCAAACTCAGTTTTTTGGCTCTTGGGCGCGGATTCTCGCTCGTGGGCTGGTGGGGTATTTCATCAAATGCCTCTATTGCGTTAGACGGCCTAACGGGCGTAAAGCATAAGCGGATGAATAATTTCTCTGCATGACAGAAAGCACGGAATTTTCATAGCGAACGCGCTCGTCGGCATGCGCACGTCACTCATTCCACTGTTTACACTGAGCCAGAGTTGTTGCAGCAAAGAGTTGCTGCTTGGCCGAAGCTGTACCCTAAGCAGTTTCCATATGTAGTGAAGAAGCCGATGGTACAGCGTTTCCAGATGTTGAGGAGTTCTGAAGAGAACACTTGAGCTAAGATGCCCGTCGATTGGGTAAATAAAAACGAACGATGTGTCGGAAGGCTCAAGAGCCTCTTATTTTCTTCAGAAGAGAGTCTTGCGCCGACTGGGAAGCATGCGATTTCGTGAAATGTTTTTTCCTCTACGTCGTTTACGTGCTGCTTCATCTGCTTTTTGCGATGGAGGCGAACATACTTGAGGCCCGTATATATAGATTTAGAGGCACTCAAGAAACCTCAGGTGGTCAAAATTTCCAGAGCCCTGCGCAATAGTCTCTCTCATAATCATGTTCCAGTTTTGGGGCGTTAAACACCATCTAATATAATTATTATAAAATATCTATCTATCTATCTATCTATCTATCTATCTATCTATCTATCTATCTATCTATCTATCTATCTATCTATCTATCTATCTATCTATCTATCTATCTATCTATCTATCTATCTATCTATCTATCTATCTATCTATCTATCTATCTATCTATCTATCTATCTATCTATCTATCTATCTATCTATCTATCTATCTATCTATCTATCTATCTATCTATCTATCTATCTATCTATCTATCTATCTATCTATCTATCTATCTATCTATCTATCTATCTATCTATCTATCTATCTATCTATCTATCTATCTATCTATCTATCTATCTATCTATCTATCTATCTATCTATCTATCTATCTATTTATCTATATGTCCTGCTGGTCACGACATAATGTCCCAACCCTGTAACGTACGTCGTCAAACACGTTCAAAAAGCCTCACATACTCGGGGGCGGGTATGTGCCACTGGTAGGCGGGTATGTGCCACATGTGGTACCAATTTTATATTTAACCAGGAACGGCGAGCACATGCGTGACTTTAACGCTTGAGCGTTAAGTAAAAAGCTGCCATAGGCAGCATTGACCGGACGAATGCAAGCAATAAATGCCCGTGTCTCATCAGAAAACAAGCCCTACAATTATGCTTGGCGATGATATATTCTGCCACTAAGCCACGTTGACCCTCGGATATACTGTTTATATTGACCATATTGTCCATGTAACGTCAACTCAGGTTGCATTACTGGCTATCCAGCTCTATAAACATTACTGATGTACTCCCGTGATACAGGTGTCATGTCGGGTTAACGTAAATTGTATTTAGGTACTATCCTCTGAAGTTCATTTTTGTAGCAGTGTTGACGGCTACTATCCTGGCGCGCACCAGCGCTAACACCAGTGCTCCGCATTAGCTTACAACTTCTGGTGTTGCAAATATCCACATTGCTGTTGGAATTGTTGCGCAACTGTAAACCACTGATAATGTAAAACATATGCGGCTGTTTAACGTATGTCTGTGCCTGCATTTGTAGATATTATTATCTCCGATTCATAACGTCTGGCTCAGTAAAAGAATTGACCACTGAAACACATTCAGTTTCTATCCGCATGCTGCACATCACTTTTTTTCCCAATGTATGTTGGCTTTGCTGAGTGTATTATTATTATTATTATTATTATTATTATTATTATTATTATTATTATTATTATTATTAATATTATTATTATTATTTCATATTATTATTATTATTATTATTATTATTATTATTATTATTATTATTATTAGTGTTGTTGTTATTGCCATCTACTGCAGCGAAAGCACTTATGAGATAAAAATAAGCAATGTTTTTCGCGCCGTAGTTGTCCCTGCTGCCACCACTGGTGTCCGTATCCACTATGAAGCGAAATAAGAAAAAGAAACTAAGCCAATCAAGAACATCAAAGACAGCGGGATTTGGAACCCGGTTCCCCTACGTGCCAGTGCAGTACTCTACCACTAACACACAGCGGTGGTTGAAACTGCGTTGCATTACTCGCAGGTCGCGGGATCAATTGATTGATTTGTGGGGTTCAACGTCCCAAAACCACCATATGATTATGAGAGACGCCGTAGTGCAGGGCTCCGGAAATTTCGACCACCTGGGGTTCTTTAACGTGCGCCCAAATCTGAGCACACGGGCCTACAACATTTCCGCCTCCATCGGAAATGCAGCCGCCGCAGCCGGGAATCAAACCCGCGACCTGCGGGTCAGCAGCCGAGTACCTTCGCCACTAAACTACCGCGGCGGGGCAAGGTCGCGGGATCAAACCCCGGCTGCGGCGCCTGCATTTCCGATGGAGGCTGAAGTGCTGCAGGCCTGTGCTCCGATTTAGGTGCACGTTAAAGAACCCCAGGAGGTCGCTTTTTCCGGAGCCCTCCACTAAGGCGTCTCTCAAAATTATGTGGTGTTTTGGGACGTTAAAACCACCCACATATCATTAATTAATTAATTAATTAATTAATTATTCAGTCAGGCAGGCTTCATATAGAGAAAGAAATTGCGTTATTATGAGTAACAAAGCGTTTCAGGACTGCCAATGTGAATTGCGTAACGAGCGTGTATATAATGTTCCAGCCAATTACAAAAGCCTGAGGTATAATTCATCATTGTCGTCAGCCACAACATCAAAAAATTGCACAAAGGTGCATAGCGGGTACCACGCGTCTCCGAAGAATGACAGAGACTGGCATGATGAATGCCCTTCTTCTCGGTCAATCCACTCGAATGAGTGTGTGACATGTGCGGAGGTCTTGAAGAATGAGAAGAATGCCTCCCTCGTACTAAATATATGATCTTTGGCGTACTGGGTACCCTGCAAACGTGCTTGTAGCAGTTGCCCAACGAATGTTTAACAAGGGTCTAGAAGGGACACTCTTGCAGAAATCGCTGTCACTTTGCGGCACGTTCCAGGCAGGCCTCTGTTTTTTTTTTTTGATTGGCCAGAATATCGTAATCCGTCGGTATCGACTGCTGCATGCGCTAATTATGCACTAATGTATTACTCTACAATAATGCTTTATTGAGCTGTTTAATAGAAGTGGGAGAGAGAAAGAAATTAGCTTTTGTTTCGACCAGCCTCTTTGTATATCAACCCTCTGGTGTGTGACCTCCTTAGTCCAGGTAGCCCTGGCTCGGCGCCGGTGCGCGAGTCTTGTTCACCAATCGTAGGTAGCTGTCAGGATTTTGCGGAAACAGAAAAAGGCGTCCACAAGTTTCGAAATCTCGCGCGGCATGGTTCACGTCCGAAGCGAAATCACGGAGCATCACCGTTGTTTGCGAAAGTGGGCGCACAGAAGGGGCGTCATTTGAACCTCTCCTACACACAGCGTCATTCAGGGCGCACGGCGTTCGAGTGTTTGGCCTTACGAAAAGTTATGACGCACTTCTCATCGCGCCCTTTGTAGCCTTGGCAGTAAGCGCGCGCAAGTGGTCAGCGGCGCGATTTCTTTTTTCTCTTGACGACGGTGCCTCTCGACAGGTGTTTACCACGGTAGACGCAGTAATCAGCCTTCCCAAACGCATACATGTGTGTCTGGGTGGCTAGCACAAACAAATAACACTCTTCAGTTACGATTACACCCAAGTACGTCGGAGGAACCAGCTGGTGCGTTGTTGCGGCTGAGAAACAATGTCCTGTGATATTCAGCAGTCATTAGAGAATTGTAAAAAAAACATCACAGTATTTCCTCGGAGTGGATGCAGATGAGTGGATGAAGCAGTCGGATCGTGCAGTGTTCCCGGAACTCATCCGTGACATTGCTCACTTACGCATATAAATGAGTGACAAAGCGGTGTACCGTTATATACAATGTGCCGTGTGATGGCGTAGGCTCATGACTATTTGCTTCGTATCTTGGCGATTTTCGTCAACCTATTATCAACACGCGGTCGAGCACACACTTTGCAGCTGTTCTGGAAGCTTCGGTCGAGTATGTGACGCTTGAACTGTGCATCAGCGCCTCCCACCTTCGGTAAGCAACGTTTGAGGCGTTTAGGCAGAGCTCTCGCCTCCAGCTTATCAGCGCTGAGCCTTCACTTCCCGAGCCCTCAACTCCGAGTCCGCTTAGCATTTTCGACGCGTACCCCCGTATTCTAGAACGCTCCTTCACTCAACGCTTCACTTTGACTTGAGAAAGTAGATGGGAGCAGCGTGTCTAGGCAGAGCAAGTCACTGCATATTATTGATAATGGGCAGCGACTCTCCAGAAACGCAGCGTCATTTCCAGTCGAGCAGCGGCGCAGTGCTCAACGCTGTCAAGCGAAGGACGATTTTCGAGTCGGGGAGCGTTTGTGCATACGGGGGTCCGTCACGGCTTCCCGCTTTACGTTCGTGTTTGTCGCTTGCTTACTTGTTGCTCAATGCTGACCAGTGTTGCGGAATAGGCGCCTCCATTCCATTACGGGAAATTTGAACTTGCCGCGATTACATTCCTTCCAATTCGTCGGAATGAAAACAAAAATTTAGCCTAATCCTATTTTGGGAATGACCGGACAATTCTATTCCACTTCAGTAATTCCTCAACGTAGGAAAGCCATCCGGATGGATTTATTGAGTTATGAAAGAACGCCCCATGACGCTGATGTCATTAGGTGCATTAACAACTGCAAAAGTACGCGAAACACGTGACCAAGGTTGAGGTATAGTAGCTTGATGACATGTGTTGTTCAGTACAACCACCCTATTAGTTTCCATATGGGCAGTTCACCCGCTACCACAGTATAGCATTTCAATGTTAGCAACTTTGAGCGGATCGAGATATTTTCCTACGGTTTAAACTCAAGTGTATCGAAGGTAAAAGGCCGACATAGAGTATTTCTATGCTGACAAAAGTATTAAAGAAAACTAAGCAGTTTCGCGGTGTGTCTGGAGTTGTCGTGAATAAGAGCAAACTAAGCTATGGTTAATGGGAAACAAAATGAGTAAGATCTGCTGGCATTAGAACAGTACACGGCTCAGGCACCTTGTGCCTTCGCCTCGAATTCGTAACACTGGGCTGCACTGCGAGTCAGCACTCACGTTTGTCAAGCGTGCCTTGCAAGCATATACGGGCTGAGGGTAAAGTTCTGTGTTCGCCTGTGTGCATATATGCAATCGTTTCTTTGTCTGAAAGGCTGTTTATGTGTGTCAAGTACTTAACTGCTCGTGAAGCAAAGGTCAGGCTGTGCATATGGTATTCGCCATTCTCAGGTGGGGGTGTCAATGGGACCGAACCCTCAGGGATAATTTGCTTCTCCTTTCAGTATCTGCTGGGATAATGCATTTTTTCTACACTAACTTATGACTCTATTTTTCTCTTATGAAGTGACCGATCATTCACATTTTTACACCTCGCCTATGCTTAACTCAGGTTAACTAAAACCGAACCTAGAGGATGGGTTGTGGCATTATACTCGAAAAACATGTATTCAGGCCCACATGACTAATTTGAGCTGGAGATTACAGTGGTAGCAATTAAGCGTGTAGCAAAACACATTCATGCTTAGAATAAGGAACATTCAAGACAGACAATGGGAAGAGAAAGCAATTATATATAAGTATGAAAAGGAAGTTGACTGACACTTGAGAAAACTAGGAAGCTCATCAGCAAGTATACAGGTGAAATTGTGAGCGATATTATAGAAAAGCGCGCTCATTGAAATTCCAGAGAAGCGGAAAAGATGTATTAAATTGCAGTGGTGGAAAAAAGACGGCTTTGGGCAACCACAGAGAGGACAAATTAAGCCAAAATAAGCAAGGCAAAACTTTACGATAACTTAAAGGAATGGGCTTTGCTGTTTCAAAAAAGTTGGGGTTGCCTTGTGGACACTTATAAAGCCAAATGCATTGAAGATGTGAAATTCAGATGTGCGGGTTAGGTAAGGAAGCAGCGAAGAATGCATAATTGAATGGGCGTACATACACCCCGGTGAGTGTTAGGTCACTAGCCTACGTAACACTTGGGTTTTAGGGAAGTATTGAGCAGGTAAACAATTCGATGATAGATTGAAAATTTAAACAGGTTGGTTACATAATTATGTTAAAGGCAACTGGGGACAAGTGGCGGAATAGCACGCAGGTAGCAAGAAAAAAGCCCGCAATGTAGCGATAATCTGCTCGAGGCCTCTGAAAGGTGAGCTGTGAAATATAGGATGATAACTTTCGTTTTTCGGGACAACATTATGCCATAAATTATTAGTAATAACACTTATAATGACAACTACACAGACAACAGTAATTATAACACTTTAAGCTTAGTGAAGTGCTGGTCACCACCTCGCCGCAAACAGGACGTGCTTTCATCCATCCTTCCACTGTCATCCAAGAAATTCGCATGGTCCCTGGCGCACGCACCTAAAACCACTGGAAGGTGAAAACCACCATATTTTTTGTGTTCTTCATTGACTGTAAGGAGCATCCCACCCTACCATGTTTGACGTACTATCTTGCGCATGCGCACTATGTGGGTGACATTTCAAGTTTTCTTCAACGAAAGATTTAGTTCTCTGATGTATTTAGGAATTTCACCATCAACAATGTAGCGCCAATCGTTCACGAGCGAAGAGTGAAAATCATCTTACGCCTGATAAAAAAAAGATCTAAGCGCTAGTCCTGCTACCCCACGCTGCGCTAAAAATATCGAAACACCCTACAAGTTACCCTATGGTTGCAACGCTGCCTCCTAGTAGAGGGAGTGTGGTCTAACTAGCTTTCTTCTCGACACTCATGAACGCATATAGTCTCGTGGACTAAAGCAGCAGTCATCGCTCGCACATTTCTGAACTTAAATGAGGCCAGCCACCTTAATTTTATTTTTATCAGCTCAAACAAATGCTTCTACAACAACAGCAACCCGGTTAGGAATCGGTCACTAGTTCTTTGAAAATCACGATGTCATGAAATTTGCTTGGTATTCTCGTAGCTTTACATGCAGCAATCAAGCTTCCAGCAATATATCAACTGCTGTAATGATTCTGCAATAAAGAAAAAAAAAGGACAAAGAAGTAAAGGGTGGCGAGACAGCAGGTAGCTGGGGCACCGACGAGGGGAAAAATTCTAAAGCATAAGGAAGAGGGGGCTCTGCTGGTTTTTCTTCGATGAGTCCGTTTTGCTATCTTGCTAAAATAGTATGTCCTTAAGCATAGCTCGGCAAAACTTGTGGGGCTCACTGGGGCTCACTCATGAAATATATTTTAAGCTTCGGGCTCATTCGCATCCAGACTCACGAGAATTTTTTTGAGCCGGACTCACTCACACTCACGAAAACATTGCTAATTCATACTCAGACGGATGGCTTGATCTGAGTCTTAGTGTGTCCAAGTGAGTCGAGTCATTAATCCGTCAGTCTTGAATTAGCTTATTTGACCATGATGTCAATGCTCCAACACCAATATCTTGCATAATCGGTGCTCTTCTTAGTGCCGTTTGACATTGCATCTCTGAAAGCGAGTTCTGATTGCTTCCAAACCAGTAAGGGCATTTTTTCTTGGAAGATATGACATCATAGGATACAATAATCAAAGTTCTGGAAGAGTTGGTAGGAGGAGGTGAAGGCTTTCTTCTACGTGAAAACGCGACGCGCTTCGCGAAGTGATCGGACGCGACGCTCATCGGCTCCGTCGGTTTTCGGCTTGAACCATGCTAGTTTCAACGTGGCTACTCAAAAGCTTGTGCGACTGCACCTGCAACGTCAGCGAAATCCTGGAGACGTCAATCTTACGCCCAATTTTCAGCCACTTCGAGCCACTCTTCGCATCACGACGTAGTGACCGAGCTATAGGCCTCACGGCTGCGCCTCTGCCGCTGCTGGATGTTGAGACACTCGTCGGTCCACTCCTCCACATGGCGCTTTCTGAACAACGTGGCTACAACTCTACAACTCTATTGGGGTCATATATTGCGACAAATCAACCAGATGACGGCCCATCTACCATTTCGGCGGAGCAAGCTGACATTTTTCAACTCGTCGAGGGTCGGCGTCGCTGACGAAGGGATGCGGGAGGAGCGCCTGCACTGAAAACTTTTATTAACAATCCAACTACTGAAGACGCTCGCGCTTCATCATCTGAAGCTCCACAAAAGATTTCACCAGTCTCCATGTGGACGCCAAAATCAACGGTCAGGATGAATCCGGGCGTCTACGTGATCATGCTCAAGCCGCGCACCACAGTAGCGCTCAAGACAGCGTTTCAACAAAATGAGCTTCGCGCTGCCATTCGCCAATTCGTCGGAAGGCAGCACATAAATGACATCACCATTTCTACTGATTGGCAGCAAAACATCATCGTCTGTGGCATGCAGAATAATGAGGTGGTTGAGAAACTGCTCTCGGGCTTTCAATTCACCACTAGCAAAAGACCGCAGCCGCTTCGCGGTCACGTCCAGCTCCCCAGTGACGTGTGTTGCGTCGTTATTTCTGTGCACAACTTCAAAACCTGTGCGTCCCAGTACATAGCGTGCAGTGGCCGGGCAGTGAACTAATCTATGCACGCAAGCTTGGGAACTCCAACGTAGCTGTTTTGACTTTGGCGGGAAGTAATGTTCTGCGTTTCGTCCACTACAACGCAGAACTGACTCCCGTCAGGGAGTACAAGAAGACAGTGCCAACGTGCGACCACTGTGGCACAATGGGGCAGTGGGCGAATATTTGTCCGAACTCGGTCAACGAAATATGCGGGCTTTGTGACAAAACGAGGGTGCTGGTCCTGAGGGGATGCCCCCCCCCCCCCCGAATCCTCAATGCAACCAAACATGCATAGTCGTCGGGATTCCGCACCTCTCCAGCTCCCAGGAATGAACCGAGAAATTCATCAGGCTTCAATAACCAGAGTCCAAGGCATCGAGGACCACAACAAAACCGAAGCACTGGTCGAATGGTAAGGCGCCAACACTTGGCAAGGCAGCAATGGCAACGCTACCACCTGGCGTGGCGGAATTCCCAGCTCTCGGCTCCATCTGACAACGCTGCACGCAACGAACCCAAGGTGGGCGATTGGGCAAGGGTCACCTCCTTGTACTCCCCTCCCCCTCTTCTCTCACGAACACTGCCGAAACAGACAAACTCAGGCGCGAGTTCACCCTTTTGTCATCTCAGAACGAAAAACTACCTAGGGAACTTGACTCGCTCAGAACCGACCCCGTTAGACAGCCCTCCGTGAGCGATGACGAGGAAAACATAATAGTCATTGAGATTCCTACTACTGTAGAGAGTCGCGTCGCGGCCCTTGAGACCCAAGTGACTGCAATAGAAACACAATTGGCTGACCTCCCCATAATTATTCACGGCACCATCGCCTGTCAGACGGAGACTGTCATCGCACAGGTGACACCAACTGTAACTAACATTATCCAAAAGTGGATACAAGACAATCCACGCGTCTTTAAGCGCGTAGAGCCCATTAAGGACGTTAACCGCCTCTCAAAACTTAACCGAGTCACTCCAGATGAGCCTGACTTTTTTAAGACTCCAGCACGTCAGCACAGGGCACTAGCAAACTGAGTAGTCTTCGCAAGGCAAACTCATCTTCCATCTCCGACCATGGCCGCCAACCCTAGGTCCCAAGCCAGAGCAACTCAGCCACTTTTGCTAACACAGTGGAACCGTATGTTTGTCAAAAACCACAAGAAGGTGGCTAATTTTCGCGTCCATCTTGAGACCTTTGAGCTCCTCGTTGTCGTGGTTGCCCTTCAAGAACACGGTGCTGACGTGAAACTCACAAACTACACCACATTTCAACACAACCCTGAGACATACATACTTGTTCACAAGCAATATACCGCCCAGGAAGTCACACTCCCCACAACAGTGCCCTTCTCATACACGATAGTGTTAGTGCTGTCCATAAAGTGATCTGATCCGCCTGTGCATATTTTAAACATTTACTGTCCCCCAAAGCTTAGGAAATTCACGTTCAGCAAAACTTTCGCGCAAGCTATGCAGGTGGCAGGAAGGAACCCCCTCCTGAACGTCAGCGACTTCAATGCCTCGAGCAGGGTATGGGGTTACCCGCGAGAGGACATGCGTGGAAGAAAGCTTTCACAACTTCTTTCCACACTTGGACTCACACTCCACGCTGATCACGCCAGCTCAACACGTGCAGGAAACTCTGTTCAACGAGATACTTGCCCAGATTTCACAATTGCACGCAACACAACACATGCCATGCCGACTGACTGAACACCCAGGACACTCTCGGTAGTGATCATTGTGTTAAACACAACCGTGTACATGCGTTGTTTAAAACGATTACTAACACAAGCCCATGTTTCAGACTTTACGACTTTCTGCACCTCTCTACCTATCGTAGACCCTCTCCAATTGGGATACGACACCTGGCTCAAATCACTGACGTCTACACTAAAACAACACGAACGGCTGATACAGCTCGCGGAAACTCACACGGACGTAGATTTTTGAGGGGCCCACCGCAGCCTCACCAAACGATGGAAAAAACAGAAACATAACAGACGCCTCAAGAAGTGTATCTTAGAACTCACGGGGCAAGCTGCGGAATATGCTGCTCAGCTAGCCGACACTAACTGGGTGAAAAGGTGCAACACGGCTGCACGCCAGATGTCTGGTCGCAAAACATGGCGCCTGTTTCGCGCTCTCATCGATCCAACACAAACACGCACGGAAACTCAACGTCACTTACATAAGGTCACGCACAACTTTACAGGAACGACAACACAGCTGGCACACGCACTCAGGGACCGATACCTGTGCACCACTAAGGACCCCCGGACGGCCGCACACTCTTACGCAGGCAAAAGGAACACGCAGTTGGACACCCCGTTCCAGCTCCACGACCTTCAGGCGGCCTTATACAAGATGAAGCGTGGCACTGCACCCGGGCGTGACCAGGTTATGGTCAAACGGTTGGCCAATCTTCCCGACGCAGCCTACAACACGCTCCTCAAATACATCAATAGCATTTGGGAGGGAGAAACTCCTCTGCCTCTTGAATGAAAATCAGCTCTCGTGACCTTCATTCCGAAGGCAGAAAAACCTATTGACGTGGAGAACCTTCGCCCCATCTCCCTCACGTCTTGTGTCGGCAAGCTGGTGGAAACGATGGTACGCGACAGACTCTCCGAGTTTCTAGAAACAAAGCACATTTTCTCGGACACCATGTTTGGTGTCCGTCCTCCGAAGTCAGCCCAGAATATACTTATACAGCTCCCCCATGACATATTAGATCCTGTTGAATGCCCCCCCCCCATTGACAAGGTAGTCCTGGCTTTGGATCTTAAAGGCGCATTCGACGTGAAGCATGAGGTAATCTTCAACCACCTCAGTCAGACCAACTGTGGTTATAAAACATTTAATTATGTTAGACAGTTTCTTATAGACCGTCAAGCCTACATACGCATACAAGATGAGGAACATGGGCCCTACGTCATCGGCTCGAGGGGAACTACTCAAGTCGCGGTCCTCTCTCGCCTTTTCTTTATATAGCCATGCTTCACCTTCCCCCAAATTGGCTTCTCTACCAGGGATACATCATGCTCTTTACGCGGGTGATATCACGATCTTGGCCACGCAAGGCAACCTGGGTAACATGGAGTCGTGCCTGCAAGGAGCAGCGGCTGTAGTCGACGACTAAACAGCCTACTGCGGACTCCAGTGGGCCCCGGCTAAGTCAAAATTTGTGCACGTACGTTCCTCGCCTCAGGACACAACTGTGCTCCACGTCAGCCTCTCCTCGGGACCAACCCGTGAGGCCAAAGAAATACGCGTACTTGGCTTCTTCCTACACCACCGACGCAAGGCCGAAACCTCAATAGCCAAACTTCGCGCGGTGGGAGACCAAGTGGGCCGTATGGTTCACCGGATCTCCAACAAGTGGGGCGGATTACGAAGCAGGGGTGCGATGCGGCTTGCCCACGCTTTCGTAACGAGTAGAATACTCTACTCGACTCCCTACCTGCACCTACGCAAACACAAGGATAACCAACTCGAGGCGATTCACCGTAAAGTGATCAAGCGGACTCTCGACCTCCCAATCACCACGTCCATACAGAGACTTCTGTCCCTAGGCGTGGTGAATACCTACCGAGAACTTCGAGAAGCCCACCTTGTCAACCAATACACGCGCCTTGCACAGACCCATTGCAGTCACCGCCTCTTGGGCCGGCTACACACCAAACACAATTACCATATTGAGGAAAGGGTGAGAGTGCCAGAACCTCGGAGACGCGGCCTCCGGGACCGACCCCTTCCCCGCAACATGTCCACAGGAAGCCACAGTGGTTGCCACCAGGCGTGCGCGGAAGGGTCGCAGCGACACTTTGGCGAAGAACAATACGTGTACTACGTAGACGTTGCAGGCCCGGACCGCGGGGGGTGGTATACGGCCGCAGTCGTACACAACACAACACAACACCGTAAACAAGCTCACTTTCAAAGCCTACAGCGCAACAGACGTGGAGGAGATTGCCATCGCTCTGGCTCTCACCTACCCCTCTTCTAAACATATCACCAACTAACGAGGGGCCTGCCGGAACTATGAGCTCGGGTGGGCTTCCACGCTTGCTCTGCGCATACTGGAACATAGCTGCCGATGCGTTAATCCAGCTCCGCGTATTCTGGCTTGAGCACCCGGTCACTAAGAACTCAGGGGAAACAAACATGCTGATTAGGCCACCCGCGCACTCTCTTTCCAGGTTATCTCTATCTCCCTGTCTTTAGAAGCCTACTCCCAATCAGACGATTCGGTCCTTTCATTCAGAGATATTACCAATTACTACAAGGAGGAGCACCAGCGCTATCCGGACCCTTGTAAGTCACTGCATCGCACTGACGAGAACCTCCTTTTAAAACTGTTTACCAATACTGTACTGTGCCCGGTGGTGCTAAAACATTGCAATTCATCCTTTGATGGCACGTGCCAGTTCTGGGGAGAGGTGGCTCACAACTTCCACGTAGTCTGGCCATGCCAGTGAAATTCATCTATCCCTCCTCCTCTAACCCCAACCTCACGAAATAGGACTGGGAGGTGGCTCTGCTCGGCTGTCAGGACCTGAAGGCCCAAAGACCCTGGTTGAATGTACGCGGGTGGCGTTGTTTGCCAATGGAGCTCCGGAAGACGGGTTCGGCCCAGTTCTGTGAGGGGAGCAGGCCAATATGGCCCAGGCCCAATCACCTCTCTGTAACCACTTAATGGTTAATAAATGTGTCACCATCACCACTACCACCACCATCCGTCTACGTAATTCAAGCCTCTAAATAATCAACATTGAAATGGTGTAACAACGATGGCTGCTTTAGAATACCTGTTGGTAGACGTGAGTATAAATGTGAATTCCGGTAAGGCTGATAGTACTGCTGCAGATGGTTAGATAGGCTCTTAAGTCGGCAAAAGAAAATGAAACTCACTGAGAATCACTCAAGAAGTATATTGCGTGCTTTAAGCACACTCGGATTCACACTCGCGAAGCTTTTCCTCAAGCAGACTCCAACTCGGACTCCGACTCGCCAAAATATAACTCACCCGGACTCACTCATACTCAGACCCACAGCTTGATCTGAGTCTAAGTGAGTCGACTCACTCGCCGACCTATGCTCTTGCGACACATGTCTCCTATTGCCGTCATCGGCAGCATGTGTTCCCATGTCTGCACAACACAGCCTTCGCTAATTCATTCGGCTGACGCTTGAAGCCTCTAAAAGTGGTACGTTATAGTGTAGTCACAGGAAATGTTTTTGGAATCTCGCAATCTTAGATCAAAAGGCGAAAAACAAACAAAAGAAATCTAAGCATACATGAAAAAGGGCGACGTCCTTCAGTACATTCTCAAACAGTGGTATGAAGATTTCTCGCCCCAGATCCTTCAGTACATTCTCAAACAGTGGTATGAAGATTTCTCGCCCCAGATAGTAAAAAAAGGTCATCATCGATCTTTATTATTAAGCAAGTGTAGGGCACAGGATAAAGCATAACAACCTGCTGTATAGTCGTCGGATAAATACTGCGCCGACTTGGCATTCGTACGCCTAAGTAATTGTTTTATTCCTGAGCTCGAGCTAACTGAAAACACCCTGCACAGCTTGGCTTTTGCACACCCTCGAGAACTTTAACAGTTTACTTCTTACAAAAAATGACAGGATAGTACCATTGACTTGAGCAAATGCGCCGAAACGACAGTGAAACATTCAGATAATCTTAAAACCCTTTAGTAGGATTACGCGACAACGCGAACATAGGAGTTTGTTCAGGAATTTCCGCAGCCGCCAGCAATAACGCTGGAATCTTGGACGGCACAGGTATCAAAGCCGACACGCTTTACCACTTGGCAGTTTTGATCGACGGCTCTTGCTCTGGTGGTCACTATCAGTGTACTATAGCGTGTATTGATTATCGTTTGACTTTACGTTTAACAAGCACAGGTTCACCCAAATAAAAAAGTTACATATGGGTTGTCCCAAGTCAGCATATCATGTGTACCCGGTCAATTTTCGACCATCTCTATCATGCTGGAAAAATCATGCAGATATATTTGAATGTGAAGCTCTTATTAATAATAATATTGTCTCAGTTTTTGGGTCCTATCCTCAAAACTACGATATGATTATGAGAGTTGCCAGAGTGGATGGCTCCGGAAATATTGGTCATACGGTGTGTCTTTTAACGTGCCTTGACATCGCACAGAGCAGGCGCCTCGAACATTTCGCCTCAATCGAAATGCGACCATCACGGCCGGGATGGAACCCTTGAAGTCAGCAGCTGAGCACCTTAGCCACTAATTCACCACACCGGGGTTATAATTAACGCGTTATACTTCGCAAAATCATTTTCTATGGTCTAGAGGGCGTTTCAAACTGGGTACCTATAAGTGAAACTGTTCCAATATTCTTCCATCATCTACGCTCTTATGTGTAACTTATTGAGCTTAGAGAGAGAGAGATTGACTTTATTTAAACATATCCTGAGAAGGCTGAGAAAGGGCCATTCCGACCCTTAATTCAACCTGGAGGCTCCACCCAGGATGGCGTTGGCAGCCGAAGGCTTGTAGCGATGTCCCGGACCCTCTGGATTGCCTGTAGTTGTTGCTTGTATTGATTGCTCTTGAGGGCTTCCTGCCAAGCCTCTTGGGTATTCAGTTGTGCTGCGCTATGGGTAGGGCACAGTCAGAGCATGCGTTCGATATTGCAATAGGGATGGTTGCAAAGGGAGCATGTGGGTGGTGTGTCGGAGTCAACTCTGTGTAAGGTGGATGGTGTTATGTACGTACGTGTTTGCAATCTTCTGAGAGTTAGAGCTTGTGCTTTGTTCATTTTTGGGTGTGGTGCTGGGAAGGCACGTCTTTGTCCCCGGTATTGTGAAGTGATTTCGTGGCATGTGAGTGGTTTGTCCTGGCTGCAGAGATTCTCGTACCGCTCACTCATCGAGGGGTCGTTGTCTGCAGCGCGGCGTGTGAGCTCACGCGCCAGGCGGTTGACCTCTTCAATGGGATTGCAGTGGTCGAGTCCCGGTAACTGTCCCATGGGGGCTGGGAACCAGGATACGTAGATTTGAGCTTTCTCTTCTTTAACAAGGGTTTCTTTTCTCTCGTACTCTTTTATTGCGTTGACGGTGAGTTTTCCAGTGCTTCTACCTACCAGGCTAGCCGCGAACGTTCGTGCCGCCGTCTTAGAGTCTGTGTATATTGTGGAGTAGGCTTGGCAGCTTTGCAGGGCTAGCGTGATCGCCATTTCCTCTGCTTTGTGGACCTGGCTTGTTTGGACGGTTGCCGCGTTTATGAGGTTTCCGTCTATATCAACGACCGCTATGGCAAACGCCTCTCTGCCATAGTAGCGGGGGGCATCTACGCGTGTTGTGTTTTTTTTGCATTGTTTCTGAGCGCCCTCGCTCTGTCCTTCCTTCGCCCTTTGTTGAAAGTAAGGTGAACGTTGCGGGGGATGGGCTCAACCCTAATGTGTTTCCCCACGTCATCACCAAGTTGTGTTCTTTTCTCTGGTTGAAAAATTGGGCTAATGCCTGCGTCTCGGAGGATGAGATGGCCTGTCTGCGTCAACGGCAGGCGTGTGATCTGTGTCACTCTCTGAGCCTCAAAAATTTGTTCGGCTGTGTTGTGCACACCAATTTGCTCGAGTTTCTCGTTGCTCGTGCTATCGGGCAAGCCGAGTGCCGTTTGTAGTCCCCTGTGGAGCATGGAGTCGACCTTTTTGATTTCAGCCTTCGTAAGTTTCAGAAATGGGAACGCGTATGCTGCGTGACTTACGAGAAAGGCGTGATACGCCTTCATGATGTCTTCTAGGAGGCCTGCTCTCTTGTTGGTGATTCTAGCAATGCCTCTTGCAAAATTGTTCGTGCTTTTTTCAAGGCGCTTGAGTGCTTGCTTGTTGTGGCCCTCCTTGGCGCTTAACGTTTGCCCTAGTACCTTGACCGTATATACTTGCGGTATCGTTTGGTTGTTCTCAGCTTTGAGCAATACTTGCTGCTCCTTTTCGCCAGAATTTCGACGAGGGTGAAAGAGCGTTAGAGTAGATTTAGTGGGGGAGAGTGCGAGTCCAGTTGGCTTAAGAAATTCTTCAGTGGTAGTCAGTGCTTGTTGAAGGATTACTTCCAAGGCACTATATGAGTGGCCACATGGGACTCGTATGGTAATATCATCCGCGTATATGGCATGGTGCACGGATCGGATTTGAGCGAGCTTCTACGACAACCTGTGCATCGCCACACTAAAGATCAATGGCGAGAGCACTGACCCTTGTAGGGTGCCAATATTTCCGAGTCGTTCGGGTTCGCCGCATTGCTCTCCTATGCGTATGGTGGTGGTTCCGTTCGCCAGAAAGCCTTTAATGTAGTTGTAGAATTTCTCGCCTAGGTTCATGTGTGATATTTCGCCCAGTATGTGTTCATGTTTTACGGTGTCAAAGGCGTTGGCGAGGTCCAGGGCAAATATGGCTTTGGGCGTGTGGAAAAGCCCGTAACATATGTGTTCTCTTAACATCAACATGGCGTCCTGTGTAGATAGTGCCCTGCGGAAGCCAATAATGTTGTGTCGAAAAAGCCCATTGCTCTCAATGTGGTCCATGATACGGTTGAGTATTGCATGCTCAGCTACTTTTCCAACGCAAGATGTGAGCGATATGGGCCTTAAGTTATCGATTCTCAGCGGTTTTCTAGGTTTCGGGACGAACGAAACCTTAGCACTACGCCATTCTTCTGGTATGGTACCCGTTTCCCATGTCTCATTTATCTTCTTAGTAATGATTACAATTGCTTTATTGTCTAAATTCCGTAGCACATTATTCTCGATGCCATCTGGCCATGGCGCCAATCTGCCTTTGAGCTGCTGTAGCGCATACCATATTTCAGCTTCGCTGAATGGTTCGTCTAGTTTTTCTTGCGGTCGACCTCCATATGAGGGATTTCTGTTTTCCCAGGCTACTGCATTGCTTTTAAGTGGGAGATATTTTTGGCATAGCATTTTGAGGAGAGCTTGGGATCCACCACCATCCTGGGCGTGCTTGTGCACCAACCGTTCAATTTGCAGCTGGGTGCCGCCTCTGGTGGATTTGCCGCTGTCCGCCATAAGGTGTTTGAGCAGCCCCCATTTGCTTCCCCTCCTCATTTTGCCATCTGCTTCGTCGCATGTGTTGTTCCACTGCTGCGCGCAGAGCGTTTTGGCGTGAGATTCGATTTTGCGGCCAAGGTCCGCGATTTTTGTCCGTAAGTGTCTGTTACGCCCCGCTTCTTTTAGGTCATGCTTTTTCTGCACCAAACTGGCCAGGTGAGAGTCCATGACCTGGATGGATTCATCAGTCTTGACTTCTTTGGTGGCCTCATTCGCTGCCATTTTTCATTCATTTAAGAGGGCTTCATTTGATAGTTCTGTATTGTCCTTCTGCTCCCGTATTTTACGGAACTGGTCCCAGTCTGTGATTTTGAATTTTTTTGGCGCTTTCGCCTCGTTCTCAACGGTAATTTCCAGGATGCAGTGGTCGCTACCTAGGTCTTCAGCGAGGTTATCCCAGGTAGCTCTGACTTTCTTGATGAAGGTTAAGTCAGGCATTGTGTCCCGCTGTACCGAATTACCTCTTCTTGAAGGGAGGGAAAGGTTGTTTATCAGCTGCAGGTCCAGCGCATTCTCGCTCTCTGCTAACTTGGTGCCTTTGCCTTTGCTTTTTAAGTATCCCCATTCGGTACTCCTGGCGTTAAAATCACCCGCTACTATCAGCGGATTGTCACCCGCCATTTTTACCGCCGAGGTAAGTAGTCTGTTGAAGTCTCTTTTCTTATCTGATGGAGGACTGCAAACATTGAGCACAAAAATGCTTCTTTTAACAGCCCTGTGTGGTAAGATTTCCACCAGGACCGTTTCCAGGCCTTTTTTTTTATACGGGGGCGCCCCTTTCGGCGAACATTATGTTCTTCCGGATGTAGGTAGCCACTTCTCGCGTCTTGTTTTGCTCGGGGTGCAGGGTCGGCCTGGCTACCCTGTACCCCTCTATGCCAATGCTTTTAGCAGTTTTGCTTTCTCCACATTCCTTTAGCAATATTATATGCGGTTTTTTTTACAGGCTAGCAATAGTGGCGTTAGTGCTGCTTTGCGTTTCTGAAGTGAGTTACAGATCTACTGCCAGATCTTAATCTCGTTACGGTCAGCGGCCATTTTGGCTTGGTAGCTTGTGTGCATCGCGGCTCGTTATTTCCACAAGATTGCATGCTTTGACTGGTCGGACATTAGCTCTACAAGTAATGCTCGGTACGCTTGCGGTAACCGCTGGTTTTTCCGCGCTTAGGTTCGGAGGAGCACCTGCCACAGGTGGGTTGGCTACCATCTTCTTCAGGCTCGCGAACCTCTGGTCAGCTTGTCAGTGTAAGTCTTGAAGGTTTCTATAAACTTGACAAGCGTGTTCGCCCACGTATTAATTTTGTCGTTGAGCATAGTTATCGCGGACTCGACATATGTCAGTATGGCTTCTTTATCGATCGAGACCATCTCAATCTCCTCCGCCGTGTCGCTGTCGCTGTCTGCGGCTTTGCGTTTGTGTGTGTTGTGGATCGTTTGTTGTGAGCGTGTTGTCGGTGGTGCCAGTGAGCTCGACAGGTTAATTCCGTGGCGGCTCTCTATTCTAGCTATTGAGGCCCGGAGCTCTTCAAGCTCCTTCTTGAGGGCCCTGTTTTCCCGTTCAAGCGCTACAATACGAGAATCGGAAGCATGCTCTGGCTGTGCCTTACCTTTGGGCTGGCTACTTGTGCTTCGTGATTCACCTGCAACCCTGATGGCCCAGGAGCCATTGTTCGGCTGCTGCTGCTGCTGCGTGGCTGTTGGCCTCGTTCTCGATCGGGATCTGGAGCACTCCCGAGATGACCGGCGGTTGTGGGATCCCGACAGGGTCGAGGGGTGCCCTCCGGAACGAGAACGGCCTCTGGATCAAAAACGCCTTCTGGATCGGGAACGCCCTCTGGATCAGGATGTCCCCCTGGATCGAGAACAGTGATGGACGCTCGAGGCATTCTCCCGTTCTGGCACCTTGTTGTGGCAGGGTTCCTTGAACGTGACAGATGTTGGTGCGTCTTGACGTTGTTGTGCTTGACACTCTTGCTTTCAGCGTTTTCTTCTCCTTCTCACTATGTATAGAATGTGGAAGCGTCTTTTGCATTCGCGATCTCCGATGGGGTGATTGCCATCGCAAAGCTTGCATTTCGGCTCGCCGTGATGCACGCCGTCTTTTGTAGCGTTTCACCGCAGTTGTGACATTACTTGCTCGTTGCGTTTGTGTGCCGGCAAACATCGGCACGATGGCCGACTCCCCCGTACGTTTTGCAAACATCGACTTGTCGCTTGTAGAGCTAGCAGGGGTCCATAGCGGTTCCGCACATCACTGTGCTCAGAACGCGCAACTCGTCAAGGAGAATTGCGACGACTTCGGTCTTTTTATTGCGCCTTGCCTCGATGGCAGTGGGATTTCGGTCGTGCACAATCAGGCGTTTGAGCGTTACGTTGTCAAGGGAGAGGTCAACGTTCTTGATCACGGCCTTGCATGTATTATTGGGCGCGGCCACGTATGCGGTAACTTCGAACGAGCCTTTGTTTGTGTGCAGCTTCTGCACCTTCACGTATGATGTAGCATTATTTCAGTGCTGCGTAAAAATAACAATGATGTTTTGCATATTGTTGGGGCAGATCATGTCCTCCCGTGCTTTTTCGTCGGTGATCTGGGTGGCCATGATGACGGCTCTCGCAAGCAGCACGAGGTCGACTCTGGCTATGTACAATCCTCCTCTGGGTCTCATAATTACCCGGAAATGGTCCTTGGGTAGGCGGGGTAACCTAGAAGCGGATACCACATGGTGTAGTGCAGATTGACTTTTTTGAAGCCCCTAGCGCATAAAACAACCAACACATCAGACAATAAAAAAATATACACTGGAATCATATATTCACTAACAAATATTCCTTTAGACAGTGATGAAAATCGTGTGCTTGAACGACGAACTCTGGTAGACTATTCCATTCCGATATAGTTCTCGGAAAAAAACTATTATAAAAAGCAACAGTACGAGCAAATATAGGCTTCAATGCATGGGTCGACGTGTGACGCGTTCTTCTTGATGTCAACTGCCCTAGAAATGACGGTGGCGTTATATTCATCCTTTTGCACAGAATGCTCTGCAGGAAAAATAAACGGGCTATCTTCCTACGTGTTTCCAGGGGCGTAATCTGATTATTCTGCATTAGCTCTGAGATAGCCTCGTGTCTCCTATACTTTCCAAAAATAAAGCGAACTGCTTTCCTTTGAATTCTCTCGAGTTGGTGAATGTCTTTTTTTGTATATGGGTCCCAAAGCGCACATGCGTATTCCAGTTTTGGCCTTACTAACGCTAAATACGCCAAAAGCTTGATATTAGAAGGCGTGTCCTTAATTTTGCGTCTAAGAACGCATAGTTTACGAAACGCCGAGGAGCTAATATCTGTTATATGAGCCGTCCACGTTAAATCGTTGGTCAGTGTGACGCCTAAATACCGGTATTGCGTAACCTGCGGAATCACTGACTGATTTAGGCGGTATTCAAATACGCTTGGTTGCTGTTTTCTTGAGATGCGGAGTAGCACTGACTTTGAAGCATTTAATTGCATTTTAGAGTCCCCACACCACTGATCTATTTTCAACAGTGATTCCTGGAGAACTTCGTGATCGTTAATTGAATTTATTTCTTTGAATATAATGCAGTCATCTGCAAATAACCTTATGCTAACTGATTCCGGTAATATTTCTGTTATATCGTTTATGAAAATAATAAATAGCAACGGACCGAGCACACTGCCCTGTGGTACTCCAGACAGAACTGCCAAAGTAGGTGATAAACAGCCATTTATGTCTACAAATTGTGATCTTTTTCGCAGATATGCAGTAATCCAATTAACAAGGTATTGAGGAAGCCCAAGAACACTTAGTTTGTGAAGCAACTTCGCATGTGAAACTTTATCCAATGCCTTACAGAAATCTAGTAGGAGCACATCTACCTGTCCAGATCTGTCTAGTATTGCTGTGAATTCGTGGACTGTAGTTACGAGCTGAGTAACAGTCGACATTCCTCGCCTAAAACCGTGCTGATGCTGAGACAGAATGTTATTCATTGTTAAAAAATCAAGAATTTCACCGGCTACAATGTGCTCAAGAAACTTGCATGATGTACATGTGACAGACACTGGTCGATAGTTTCCTACAATGCATTTGTCACCTTTTTTGTGGATAGGCACTACTCTGGCATTGTGCCAATCCTCTGGTACATCCCCAGACTGTAATGACACTTGGAATATTCTCGTCATGTATTCTGCTATTTGATCAGCATAACGGTTTAGAAATACATTAGAAAGACCATCTGGTCCAGCACTTTTTCTAATTTTTAGATTACGTAGCATTTTCTGAACACCCTCCACCGACACCACGGGAACATCTCCGATAGAAGAATTCGACACAGATGTCGCTGTAGTGTCGCTATCGTTAATAAATACGCTCTGAAAATATTCGTTAAAGCACTTGGCTATCACCGCCTCATCCGTCACTAGTTCTCCATCAAGTTTAACTTCTTTTATGCAATCTTTACGGTTGGAAAGAAAACGCCAAGACTTCTGTGGATCGTTCTTAATGTACTCTGGGAGTGTGGTCTTGAAATACTTTCCCTTTGCTAGGGCAATCTTAGCGGTTAAGGAATGTTTAAGCTCTCGAAATGTTTGTGTTCCGGTCTTATGCTGCTTACAGAGTCTTTTTAATTTTCGTTTGATCTGAATGATCTCGCGGCTGATCCAAGGGTTGCGACGCCCTTTTCTGACTCTTTTCATGGGTACAAAGTGTTCCGTACAATGATTTACAACTTCCTTAAACCTCTTCCACAAAAAATGAACATCTTCAAAGTCATGGTATACTAATTTTCTTTCCATATAATCAATAATACTTTCATCATCAGCACGTACATAGTCACGTATGTATGCTAATGAGGCAATTCTAGCACTAGCAGCATGTGGAGCACTCCAGGAAAATAACAGTAACCTATGGTCTGAAATGCCGGGCTCTATGGTAAGTGTTCCGTTTGAAAACTTTTGACTAATAAAGAAAAGATCTAGTACTGCGTTTTCTCGAGTTGGTTCCTGTACAACTTGGTCGAGGTTCATTGCTAAAAGTATATCTAATACAACATTGCAGGTTGCATATTTTTTCGATCTAAATTGCTTCAAATCTATGTCGGGCAGATTAAAATCACCAGTAATAATAACATTACGATTTCGATGCGGCACCAGGAAATCATACAATTCTTCAAGATACGAATCAGCGGCATCAGGTGGCCGATAAACTGCGCAAAGCAGGAATGTGAAACCCAATATTTTTACATTTAAAAATAAACTTTCATGGTTTGGAATCTGGTCCATGAAAGTAACAGCTATATTTTTTTTCGCTACAACCGCAACACCACCACCTCTTGAAACTCGATCTCGTCTGTACAACTTGTAACCTGGTGGTACAATTTCGTCACTACTTATTTTGTCTGAAAGCCACGTTTCAGAGATTACAACAAGTTGTGCATTGTAACTAAGCAGCAGCAATTCTAGTTCATCTATTTTATTTACACGCATCTTTGCGTTGTTCCACGCATCTTTGCGTTGTTCTGATGCCATGTTCGTGAAGTCAATTGGTGTTATGACAGCTGAAGAGGTGACGAGGAGGTTGGGTGAGCCGGTAGCGGCGAGCGGGATAGCGCGTCAGCGTAGGAGTGCTTGCGGCCAGATCGGTATACAACACGAATGTCGTATTCCTGTAGGCGAAGCGCCCAACGACCAAGGCGCCCCGACAGGTCTTTGAGCGATGAAAGACAGCATAGAGCGTGGTGGTCCATGACGACTTCGAAAGGGCGGTCACATAGGTATGAGCGGAACTTCGTCAAAGCCCAGACAATCGCGAGGCACTCTTTCTCAGTGACGGAATAATTACACTCTGCTTTCTTGAGGGTTCGACTCGCGTAAGAGGCCATGTATTCTTGGTATCCTGGTTTTTGTTGAGCCAATACAGCACCAAGACCGACCCCACTGGCGCCGGTGTGGACCTCCGTAGGCGCATCGGGGTCAAAATGACGTAGTATTGGAGGTGATAATAATAACGGCCGAAGCGCGGTGAAGGATTCGTCGCACTCCTTTGACCAAGCAGAAATGCGTTTGAAAGTTGTCAACAGGTTCGTAACAGGCGCGATAATGGAAGAGAAGTTGCGCACAAATCGACGAAAGTATGAACACAGGCTGATAAAACTTCGAAAGGTCTTGACGGAATTCAGCTTCGGATAGTCGGCCTCGACGCGGAGTTTCGCTGGATCCGAGAGAACACCCTCTTTGCAGACGACGTCACCCCGCACAGTGAGCTGACGTGCGGCAAAATCGCTCTTCTTGATGCTAATTTGAAGGCCAGCAGAGGTGAGACACGTGAGAATAGCACGAAGACGAACTATGTGAGTCAAAAAGTCGCGAGAAAAAACGACGATGTCGTCTAGGTAGCAGAGGCACGCGTTCCACTTGTAGCCGCGAAGGATGGTGTCCATCATCCGTTCGAAGGTAGCTGGGGCGTTGCAGAGTCAAACGGCAAACGGCATACGGTAACGGCCGAGTAACGTCGTGGAGTGGTTGGAAGCGACGGCGACAATATCGTGCCACGTGTCCTGGAGTACCGCAGGCGTAGCAGATCGGTCGATTGTCAGGAGTGCGCCAGGAATTGCTAACTCGTGGTGCGACCCAAGGTGTCGAAAAAGGGGCGGAGTGGGGAGCGACTGAAGACATGGGTGGCAAATGCTGCTGGCGGGGTCTGCTACGTACCACCTGGGCATACGTAAGAGGCGCGGCCACGGGCTGCATAGCCGGCGCATGGGCAACAGGCATGGCCACAGGCTGCTGGTGGGCAGCGACGGGAACAGCCTGAGCTACCTCTTCGGCAATAACGTCGCGGAGTGGTGAGGGCAGACGAGAGGACGGCGGCTGCTGCGTGAAGGGAATCAACGACAGTTGCCGAGCTACTTCTTCACGCACGAAATCTTTAATCTCTTGCAGGGTTGGTGAGTTGTGGGGAACAGAAGTGAGACTAGAGAGCGAGTCGGCGTGTGAGGAAAATGGCCGAGTCAGGACGCGCTGCTTGCTCAACTCGTCGAAACTTTGACACAAAGTGACAAGTTCCGCAACGGTGGCAGGATTACGGGCCAGGAGCAGCTGATATGCACCGTCATTTATCCCTTTGAGGATGTGTTGAATCTTCTCCGACTCGGGCATGGTGGTGTTCACACGGTTGCAAAGACCAATAATGTCTTCGATGTAGCTGGTGAAAGATTCCGTTGGCTTTTGTGCGCGAGTCCGCAAGCGTTGTTCGGCTCTGGACTTGCGGACTGCGGGTCGGCCAAAAACGACAGCAAACAACGTTTTAAAGATGGACCACGTTATAATGTCGTTTTTGTGGTTGTTATACCACATTTCGGCCACGTCAGTGAGGTAAAAGATGATGTTAGTCAATTTGTCCGCGTCATTCTACTTGTTTGCGCTCACCGTTTCGTAGTTAGCGAACCAGTCTTCCACGTCGGTCTCATCACCTCCGCTAAAGACCTTGGGCTCTCGCAAACAAAGAACGCCGGGGTTGCTGGGGGATGGAGTGGAAGAGCCAGGTTGCGCGTTGTTGGTAGCCATGATGGGAGGTAGCGTTCGGTTGCGCAGCTCCAGGTTGAGGCGATGGCGAATGGCAGCACCCAGGTTCAGGCGACGGGGAATGTCAGCACCCTCCACCAATTGAAAAAGGGTTTATTGGTGAATGTTGCTACAGTGGTCCTACGATGAAACACGATCGTGCAAGAGCAACGGTCAAGCAGATGCCGGCGATGATCAGCACGAGCCGAGCGAGCGAAGCCCAGCACCCAGTACCCAAGCGGTGGCGATGTTGCTTGCCAACGATGCTCTTTCTTCTTCACAATTCCGATCGGTCAGGATCAGCCATTGGAACCTGCCAGTACCCTGAACGTAAATCTAAAGAGAAGAAATATTATGCTCCTTGCACGCAATCGAGAGCATCGTAGATGCGTGGCAACGGGTACACATCCTTCCGAGTTATCTTATTGAGCCGGCGGTAGTCGACATAGAATCAGATAGAGCCATTCTTTTTGCGCACAAGTACAACAGGGGACGACCAAGGGCTCTACGATGGCTGTATGACATCACGCTTGAGCATATCGTCGACTTGTTCGTTGATAATAAATACAGCGCTCTTCCGCTGAAACTTGATATGGTCGTTGGCGTAAGGGAGCATGAGTACCGGTGTTAATGTGGTGCGTGATGTTTTCTGTGCGACCCAAAGATGGTTGAGCGCAATTGAAGGCAGAACAAAACTCTCGAAGAAGGGACAAGAGTTCGCGTCTTTGTGTCGGCGATAGCTCAGAAGCAACAGATGGCTGGAACGAGTCTAGCGCGGGCAGTGTGGCCACAGCGGGCGTCATAGCATTGGTCTGGAGGTGAGGTGGGTGTTCGGCAAACTCCAGAGGGCGCAAGAGGTCAACGTCTTGTATGTTACCTCAACATTCTCCGCGAAGTAACGTAACTGGCGACGATAGCGAGTTTGCAACGAGCATGGCGGTAGCACCGGATTCCACGGTGACTATGGCAAAGGGCAGGTGTAGGCTACGGCGGCGGGTAAATACGTCAGACGGAGTGAACAAAACAGTTCCGGCAGGAGCGGCCGTACAGGTCAGGGCTACAAGGGTGGATGTTCTTGGTGCTATTTCTGTGTCTGCAACAACGACAAGTTTATAAGCTTCAGAAAGAGAATCTACCAAACAAGAGGTTGGCAGCGGTGTAAGGGCAACTTCTGCACGTGAGCAATCTATGATGGCCTGATGACGCGAAAGAAAGTACCATCCAAGAATGACTTCGTAGGAGCATGATGCCAGCACGAAAAATTCAATGGCATAAAATCAGGCCCGAGAGAGGCGTCGTCACTTTTTTCAACTTGCACCATAAGGTCTCGCAGATTATAAAAACGGCGGCCCCTGTGTCGATAAGCGCTTGTGCGGCGGTCCCCTCAACATTGACGTCGATAACGTTTTGCGGCGAGAAAGATGGAGGCCTTAAGCAGTGCGAAATGTATGCAGCTGCTGCCTTCGGAGATGCAGCGATCAATTTCCCTCTTCCGTAGCAGGTCGGCGACGCGTAGGTGACAGGGAGCGTCGTCGGGGCGATTGTGACCGATGGTTTGCGTAGGGTCAATGACCGTCAGTGGTGTACCTTGATGGTGCCCTAGACGATGACGCAATCGGCCTGCCCACGGTGTCAACTGGAGGGGGATCTCGTTGACAGTGGCGGGCGACGTGTCCAGCAATACCACAGGCGAAGCAGATGGGCCTATTACCCGGCGTCCTCCAAGCATCTGAGCGACGATAAAATGGAGCTGAAAATCTCGCGTAGGCACACGGTGCAGCAATTGGGGTTGTAGGCACGACATAGGGCGGCGTGGCAGGTTGAGCATACGGCATGCGCTGTTGCGTAGGCCGAGCCGCAACGGCGGTGTACGTGAGGGGCGTAGTGACAGGTGGTTGTTGATGCATCGGTGAAGGGCCTCAGCGACTTAGGTCTGAATGGCGTGTTGGAGGTCCAGCGCCCAAGCTTGCGTGGGCTCATGTGTCAGTGGCAGCAGTGACAGCTGGCGCGCTACCTCTTCGCAGACGAAGTCCTTGATTATCGAAAGCAGCGGCTGCTGATCGGTAAGATGGACAGCTAGGTGCAAGCATGCGAGCGTGTCTGAGGCGTGTGGCGTCGTTAGGGCTTGACGAGGAACTGCGCACTGCCTACGCAACTAATCGAAGCTCTGACAGAGGGAAACGAGCATAGCAAATTGGGAGGATTTCTCGCGAGCAACATCTGAAAGGCGCCGTCGTCAATGCCTTTCAAAATGTGCCTGATTTTTTCTTCCTCAGGCATGGTAGAGTTGACGCGGTTGCATAGATGCAACACATCTTCATTGTAGCCCGTGTAGGTCTCGCCTGGTTGCTGCGCACGGTGACGTAAACGCTGCTCGGCTTGAAGCTTACGTGCCGCAGGTCGTCCAAAGACGTCCGTAATAGCAGTCTTGAATGCAAACCACATAGAAATGTCAGCTGCGTTGTTATTAAACCACAGTTGCACGGTGTCCGCAAGGTAGAACGTGACGTAGCCCAGCTTACTTGGGTCGTCCCATTTGTTACTTGCGCCGACTTCGTCGTACCTCGCCAACCAATCTTCGACGTCCGACTCAGTGGAGCCCGTGAAAATATGAGGATCTCGTTGAGGATACACGGCGCCGCAAGTGACATGGACGGTCGAAGGTCCCTCCTGGAGAGGCGTCTCGGTGGCCATGTTCGTGTCACGTAGAGGGGGAAGCTTACGGGAGCGAAGTTCCAGGTGTGTACGGGAGTCCACACACCTACACCAGATGTCACGTAGTTTATTTACGTACAGACCTACTGGAAGGCCGAGGAATGCCAGAAGAGCGAGGAACGTCAACAGGCCGAAAATACAAAACAAGCGCAAGCTCGGGTCACGCGTGTGCACCATTGTTGCTGCTTCGTCGTCGTTCGCATAGTTCCCTACGATATATATATATATATATATATATATATATATATATATATATATATATATATATATATATATATAGTGGGAGTAATAATTCAATGGGCCAGTTAGGCTTCGTGAAGGTATGGGATATGGCACAACGGGAGCGTTGTCAATAAGGATAAATATATTTCCCAACAGTTTCGGGAGGGGTCCTCCCTTCATCAGGGGATGATATATATATATATATTGTTATGGCGTTTATTAGCCGGCACACAGCGAGTCTACACAATGGCGACAGTAACGGCCAAAACACGGGGTCTCCGCGCGAGCGGCGTTCTCTTTGGGCCGACCCACTAGAAAGCACATAAGAGTTCGACCCACTTCAGTGTTCGGCGGCTTCTGTACAATTACCCCGGGGTCGAAGAGGGAGCCGCCTGGCGACCTAACAGCTTGTCACTACGAGCGGGTCATAGTAAGCCTTCAGACGCTCCACGTTGACTATGTCGCGCCCGCGGCGGCGCATGTCCGAAGATTGTTCAATTGGCTCGATAGGATAGTTGACCGGAGATGTGCGCTCGATCACACGGTAGGGACCTTCATATTTCGGGAGTAGTTTGGAAGAAAGGCCAGCTACAGAGGTCGGGATTGAGAGCCATACAAGGGAACCAGGAAGGAAGGTGGGCTCAGAAGTGGCGGAGCCATCACGAATACTCTTCTGCCGCTCTTGTTCATGCGTCGTAAAAGTCTTGGCAAGCTCGCGACACTCTTCAGCAAGCCTGGCGGTCTCGGAAATAGGTGTATACTCAGATGGATCCGGCCTGTACAGGAGTATCGTGTCGATGGTGTGTGACGGGTGCCTTCCGTACAGCAAAAAGAAAGGTGAAAAACCAGTCGTGCTCTGAGGGGCGGTGTTGTAGGCGTAAGTGACGAAGGGCAGTATGGTATCCCAATTCGTGTGGTTGGCGGCGACGTACATCGACAGCATGTCGCCGAGGGTGCGGTTAAAGCGTTCGGTCAGACCATTCGTCTGCGGGTGGTAAGCAGTAGTTTTGCGATGGACAGAATGGCACTCAGTGAGAATGGCATCGACGACTTCTTACAAGAAGACACGGCCTCGATCGCTGAGAAGCTCCTGGGGTGGACCGTGGCGCAATATAAATCGATGTAGTAGGAAGGACGCAACATCACGCGCAGTAGCCGCAGGGAGAGCGGCGGTTTCGGCGTATCGCGTTAAATGATCTACGGCGACAATGGCCCAGCGGTTGCCAGTGGACGTCAGAGGAAGTGGTCCGTACAAATCGATACCTATGCGCCCAAACGGACGGTCAGGGCAAGGTAGCGGTTGCAGACCGGCTGGTGACATGTGTGCGGACGGTTTGCGGCGTTGGCAAGCGAGACAGGAGCGAACGAACTGCTGGACGTAGCGGTACATCCCGCGCCAGAAGTAGCGTTGTCTAATGCGATGGTAGGTTTTGAATACCCCAGAGTGCGCGCACTGTGGATCAGAATGGAAGGATTCACATATCTCCGACCGCAGACTGCGGGGTATCACGAGTAGCCACTGCCGGCCATCGGCGTCGTAATTGCGTCGGTGTAGGAGGCCGTCACGAATGGCGAAATGGTGAGCTCGACGACGCAAGGCACGCGTGGATGGCGTTGCGGGCGGATGAGAGAGCAAGTCGATCAGTTGGGCGATCCAATTATCTTTTCGCTGTTCGGTAGCGATGATGTCAACATCAATGGCAGAAACAACAACCGAGGATACTGAGCAGAGCACGTTAGCTTCAGGCAGAGGGGAGCGCGAGAGGGCGTCGGCGTCAGCATGCTGGCGTCCGTTGCGGTAGAGGACGCGGATGTCGTAGTCTTGTCAGCGAAGAGCCCAACGGGCGAGGCGGCCTGAGGGATCCTTCAATGATGACAGCCAGCATAGTGCATGATGGTCAGTGACGATATCGAATGGGTGGAAGAATGGTAGAGGCTGATTGTTGAGCAGCCGGTGGGTGGGCAAAGGGCAGGAGAGAGAACTGCCGCGCGATTTCCTCACGTATAAAGGACTTGAGATCTGCCAGCAGTGCCACCTGATCACAGCTCGCTTCCAAGCCTGCAAGCTCTGCATCTCGTGATGTGGAGCGACGGGTCATCGAACGCTGCCGGCGGAGCTCCTCGTAGCTCTGGCACAGCGTGATGACCTCAGCTACTGTGCCTGGGTTTTTGGCTAGCAGCATCGTGAAGGCATCATCGTCAATGCCCTTCATGACGTTCCGGATCTTGTCTGATTCGGACATGCTGTCGTTCGACTTCTTGCACAAGTCCAGGACATCTTCATTGTAACTGGTGAATGACTCACCGGCCTGCTGAGCGCGTTCGCGTTAGCGCTGCTCGGCTTACAGCTTGCGAACGGCAGGGCGGCCAAAAACGTTGGTGATAGCAGTCTTGAAACCGGACCAGGTTGCAAACTCGGACGCGGGGTTGGTGTACCACAAACTTGCAACGCCCGCAAGGTAGAACACCAAGTTTGTCAACTTGCCGTCCTTGTCCCATTTGTTGGGGACGCTCACGCGCTCGTAAATGGCGAGCCAGTCCTCCACGTCAGTGCCATCGGCGCCCGTGAAGATGGGTGGATCGCGGATCCTGGGGACACCGGGACATGGGGGTGGCATGGGAGGAGGCGTTTGCTGAGAGGCGTCGTGGGACATGGTAGATTGCAGCGTACGTGAGCGTAGTTCCATATGTTGGCACAACCCCTCAGCCTCATTTTCAGCCCACCATGCAGCCTTTCCAGACACCGTTCTCTTTGGGCAGACCCACTAGAAAGCACATAAGAGTTCAACCCACTTCAGTGTTCGGCGGCTTCTGTACAATTAATATATATATATATATATATATATATATATATATATATATATATATATATATATATATATATATATATGTATATATATATATATATATATATATATATATATATATATTGTAGTATTGTAGTGACAAATACGGGCTTTTCTATAGAAACGATGAAGAAGACGTTTGTTGTGGGGGAGGCTCGTGTGGCTGCAGCTGCTGTGGAAATCGCTGGCTGTTGTCTCACTGCTGTTCGGCCCATAAAACAGTTGCCTCACCCCGGCGTGGCGTCTAACAGTATTCTTACATTTGGTGGAGAGTGCTGGTTGTCTCAAACTGGAACTCCGTTCCTGCCTCTACCTCAACCCCCCGCTTCACCAATGCCTGACGACATAACCCAGTCACCTGCAGCCATAATGCCATCTGTCACTTGTTTTGGAATGCCGCGACAGCGATATCGCGTGATTTTCATCGTGGCCGATGACCAAGATGGAGAAGACTGGTTGTCCCAGTATGAAGCAGTAAGCGCCCACAAAAAGTGGGTTGACACAGACAAGCTCGCTTACCTTAATTGCTATCTCTCGGGTGTGCCAAAACTCTGGTTTTACAACCACAAAGCAGAAATACCCTCTTGGTGAACCTTCAAGATGCGTTTTGCAGAAGTCTTTGGCCGACCCGCTGTTCGCAAGCTCCACGCCTAACAGCGCTTGTGCGACCGCGCACAGCACCCTGGCGAGACCTTTACGTCGTGAATTGAAGATATTCAGAACCTCTGCCATCGGATCGATTCCGACATGTCTGACACTGACAAAATACGGCACATCATCAAACGTATTGAGGATGACGTCTTCCACATGCTCGTTGCAAAACCCGCAAACCGTCGCCCAGCTTTTTCAGCACTGTCAGAGTTTCGACGAGCTGCGGAGAGAGCGCATTTCTACTCTACGTCCAAACCTTGACACAACCTCTACTTCTGCGTTAACCATTGGCTCTGTTTTCTTCGAACAAAGCACGTTAATGCAGGAAATTCTGCAGTTTGTCCGAAAAGACGTGGCGCGCCAATTGTCTCTTGTGCCATACGTTCCGACCAGTGCGCACACGCTGACCCCAACGCTCCGCAAAGTGATTGAAGAGCAAGTTTTGACGCCCTGTCTCACACATATCTCCTATCTCTCCCTTCGTCTATTTCCGCCCCTCTCACTTATGCTGAGGCCGCAAGGCGATCGCCGCCGTCACTACCAACCACCATGGATCTTGCTGGACAGCCCGGCCCCTCTGCGCAGCAAGTCCCCCTATCCGTCCCCACCCACCTCCTGTTCGCCACCCCGCACCACCATAAACTAACCCCTGGCGAACTCCGGACAACAGGCCAATTTGCTATTTCTGCCATCTTCCTGGTCATGTAGCATGCTACCACCGTCATCAAGATTATAACCCATGTGCTGGTGAGGCGACTTACGGCTCCTACTGTCCAGAGCCACCACAGTCGTATTCGTCCCCCCCCACGTCGGATCAGTTGCGACCACGTCGCCGCGGCTTCGACAGGTGTTGGTCGCCTTCTTTCTCCGATGCTTCCTCGATCACCACCCGCCCAAACAGAAAACTGGCCATCACAGTTTCCGAGGCAAGAGCTGCGCACGTATCGAAACTTTCAAGGCCTCCGTTTCTACCTGTGAATGAAATAACTGTGTATATTGATGGTGTACCGGAGCAAGCGTTCGTTGATACTGGTGCCGCCATGTCTGTGCTAAGTGATGAACTGTGACGCAAGTTGAAGAAGATTACACTGCCGCTTTCCCATGTCTGTCTCCGTACGGCCACTGCGCATCACACCCAATCTTCTGCGGCGTGCACAGCTCGACTGGTCATCCAAAATATTTTCCATGTAGTTGAATTCATTGTGTTTTCCCCATGTTCACATGATATCATCTTAGGCTTGGACTTCATCTGCGGTCATCATGCCGTCGTTCACTGTGCGCGAGGCGAACTAGAGCTGTCGACGATGTCTGTACTGCCCCTGTGTGAAGCGCCGACGTCTGAAAGACCTTTCAAGCTGCTATCTTCCCGAGTCACCAGCGCACTCACATCCCTCCTCTATCCTGTAATCTTGTGCTACTCTTCTGCGATGACGCGCCCTGTGTCACCGCCCTCTTTTACCTCTCCGACGCCTTTGGCTATCGCAAAAGCTTCCTTCTCCCGTTCGCAGTTGTCCCCGAAGAAAGAAAACTCACGTGGCTCCCTTTATTTATCAAACTCGCTTCCTTCCCCAGCCGTATTATTCCGTGGCGAAATCTTCGGTCACCTAGAGGAAATTGATTCTGTTTCGTCAAGTCATTCACCTGATGACTCGCCATTATCTAACTTAAACACCATTACCTCGGATACCAATCCCACTTCATCTCCGGAGGCTTTTTTCCATCGATTGACCCTAAATTTCCCGATGCTCAGCGCACCCAGCTCCTGGCTCTACTCAATCACTTCAAGATGTCATCTCACCATAGCCAACCTTCTTTGGGTCGCACGTCTGCCATCGTTCACAAAATCGACAACGGTAGTCATGCACCTTTGCAACAGCGCCCATATCGTTTCTCACGCTGAACGCCATGCCATTGATGATCAGGTGAGCGATATGCTTCGACGTGGCGTATTACAACTTTCAAACAGCCCTTGGGCCTCTCCGGTTGTACTGATGAAAATAAAAAGATAGTAGCATCAGATTTCGCGTTGCTCACAGGCGTCTTAATAAGATCACGAGAAAAGATGTTTATCCGCTGCTCAGAATTGATGACGCCCTCGATTGCCTGCAAGGAGCAGAGTTCTTTTCTTCTTTAGACCTGCGATCGGGCTACTACTGGCAGGTTTCTATGAATGAAGCCGACCGCTGCGAGACTGCGTTTGTAACGCCTGACGGATTGTACGCATTTCACGTGATGCCATTTGGCCTTTGTAATGCGCCTGTCACCTTCGAGCGTCTCATGGACAACATCCTTAGAGGCTTTAAATTAAACACATGCCTGTGCTATTTGGATGACGTAGTCATTTTCTCGAAGGACTTCAACTCTCACGTCAGCCGCCTCGCAAGCGTCCTGACTTGTCTTTCGGACCCTGGATTGCAGCTGAATTTGAAGAAATGCCACTTTGCTGCCCACCAGCTTACCATCTTAGGGTATGTTGTTAGCAAGGATGATGTACGTCCTGATCCAGCCAAGCTTAGCGCTGTCACCAACTTTCCCAGGCCGGCTACACTAAATGAACTCCGCAGCTTCATCGGCCCCTGTTCATATATTCGCCGTTTTGTGCGCAAGTTTGCCACCATACTCGCACTCCTGACGCAGCTACTTGCTGACAACCAAGACATCTCGGCGTGGTTCCCCAGCATGTGACGAAGCATTTGCCTGTTTAGACCATTTTCTGACATCCGATGCCACTTTGATCCAGACGCTTCAACCGAAATTCATACGAACGCTAGCGGAGTAGGCCTCGGCGCTATTCTTGGTCAGCGTAAATCTGGCTTCGATGAATTTGTTGTATCCAGTATTACTCTAGTCGCATCTTCACAATAGCGGAAAAGAACTATTCAGTCACCAAAAAGAATGCCTCGCTATTGTTTGAGCAATCACAAAATTCAGACCTTACGTATATGGCCGCCCATTTGACGTCGTGACTAATCACCACGCATTGTGTTGGGTGTCGTCATCAAAAGACCCATCTGGTCGCCTAGCTCGCAGGGCACTACGTCTCCAAGACTATGACATTCGTGTAATATATCGGTCAGGACGCAAGCATTCGGACGCCGACGCTCTTCCTCGCTAGCCACTTCCCCACAATTACATTACAGCGTCTGTTTCTCGCTGTGAATGTTCTTCACTTGAACATGTCGACATGTCCGCCGTGCAACGTCAGGATCCATGCATAGCGTCTCTCTTAGAGTACCTGTCTCAGACATCTCCACGTACCGACAACCGTTTACTTCGACGAACTGGTCACCATTTTACCATCCCCAACGGTCTTCTGTACCGGTGAAACTACCTATCTGACGGACGCAAATGGTTGCTGGTAATCCTTCGCCACCTACGTTCGGACGTCTGTGCCTCCTTCCACGCGGATCTGCAATAGGCCCACGCAGGTGTAGTGAAGACGTATGCTCTCCTACGAATTTGATAATACAGGCGCGCAATGTACCACTTTGTTAGGCAGTACGTCCGTTCATGTACCTTGTGCCAACGCCGGAAGAGCTCCCCTCGCACATCCACAGGGCCACTCCAGCCGCTGCCTTGTCCTTCTTGGCCTTTCGACCGCATAAGAATCGACTTGTACGGCCCCCTACCATACACACCAAATGTAAACCGCTGGGTCATCGTAGCTGTTGACCACCTTAGGCGCTACGCGCATACTCCGCGCTTCCCGAGGCCTGTGCACGTGAAGTCGGCTTGTTCATTCCGCACACCCTCGTCCTTCGGCGTGGTGCACCCAGTGAGCTTCTCACTGACCGTGGGCATTCCTTCTTGTCGGAAACTGTAGAAGCCCTCCTACGCGAATGCAACATCGTGCATCGAACAACCACCGCATATCACCCCCAAACCAACGTGATGACCGAGCAATTTAATCACACGCTGGATGACATGCTCTCCATGTATGTTTCCGATAACCATACAAACTGGGACCGCATACTGCCATTCCTTACTTACGCTTACAACAGCGCGATTTAGTCTACAACTGGATTTTCCCCGTTTTTCCTTTTTTTAAGGTCGGGAAACTTCATCGTTCTTGGACACTATCCTTCTGTACCGCCCAGACCCTTCAGACTTTGGCAGAAGGCACCACACATGCTCAAGAAGGTCGGCAGCTCGCACGTGCGCTTACTACGCACGATCAAGCTCGCCAGAAGCACTCCCATTACACACGCTCATCCCCTTCGCCATACGCGCCTGGATCAATCGCGTGGCTCCACGTGCCATCGTCTGCCCCAGGCCTTTGCTCAAAGCTCATACCCAAGTATGACGGTCCGTACAGGATCTGGCGCCAGACATCACCAGTCAACTAAATGGTTGAACCCATTCAGCCACCTAATGATCAACGGCGCCGCGGGCCCGAAACTGTGCACGTCGACCGCCTAAAACTTCTCTACGACCCACCAGTCCTGTCTGTGCAATAGGTCACCAGGATGGCTCCTTTCGTCCCGGGGAGCCAATGTAGTGAGAAATACGGGCTTTGCTATAGAAACGACAAAGACATTTGTTGTGCCAGAGACTCGTGCTGCTGCAGCTACTGCTGAAAACACTGGCTGTTGCTTCACTGCTGTTCGGCCCATTAAACGGTTGCCTCACCCCGGCGCGGCGTCTAACAGTAATCTTACAATATATATATATATATATATATATATATATATATATATATATATATATATATATATATATATATATATATATATATAATGAGATTTAACAGAGAGTAATGCCAAGGAATGTACAGGGGAAGTTATTAGAACCAATGGAATGTAAATAAGAAAGAAAAGTGGATGAAAAAATAACCAGCCGTGAGTAGGAATCGAACCTACGACCTTCGAATAATGCGTTCGGGGCTCTAACCACTGAGCTACGACAGCGGCCTTCCCTCCATCCACTTTTTTGGGTTTATATGTGAATTTAGAAGTAGGAGTGACAGTCAGCGCCATCTATAAGCCAAGCGACGAGTGTGAAAACACTCTTTTATGCGGATGTTTGGCGTCACGTAGCACGTGAACCTATTGTGAGCGGGCAGCTGATTAATAGTCCCTCGTATACAACCTAATGACACCAAGTATGCCAG